>CM076578.1:502238341-502343855 GCA_034641835.2 Pinus albicaulis | reverse complement strand
ATGGTTAAGTAAAATGCTGATAGAACATATCAGTGGATCTTATAGAAGACAAACCAAAAACAGAAAAATGTGATGGTGCGTTACGGCGGTCAACAGGATGCTTCAACCAGCAAAGTCTCCTTGATCAGCCAACCCAGAATGTGTCACAACAATCCTCCAATCAGCTACCGAGTCAACCAAAGTCAACTCCAGAAAAGTCAACGCTGTCCAGAAAAGTCAACGTAGGGCAGCAAGCTAAAAGTCAACGCAGCAACAGTTTGGTCAACCCTTTGACCTCGATTTCTGTGCCAATGTGTACGGCCTCTCAAAATCGAACTCTCCAACAAGTTTCAGCCCTTTCGGACCATGCGTTGACCAAAGTCAACGCTGGTCAAACTTCCAGCAAAACCCTAGCTACAGAAATTCGTCCTTCCCTTCAGCCGTACAGATTTCGTCCTTCTTCTCCACACATGTGGGCTGAACTTGTCCTCCAATGAGCTCGTACTAAATCAGATGAGAGAAGAAGATGTGTGTTGAGTTGTTGTGAAATGATCTCCAACTTTGCCTGTATTTATATCCATCATTGGGGTGTGTGACACATCTGCTGGGGGTGTGAAACCTTAAGGCCGACCTGCACATATAATTTATTATAAATAATAAATTCAAAATAAATGTTATGCTCATCGGATTAAGACATATTATATATGGATTTTACACCTCTCCGAAAGAGGAATCCAACAAAAATATTAGCCTCTTAATCTGAGCATCATAACATGGAGTTTGGACCTAGTTGTCCAAATTTAACACTCCCTCTCAACTAGGGAGAACTCCATCCATCAATGCAATCAAACATCGTGCGTCATCCCGCCGTAACTTGCTTTGCTGGCCTCTTTATTTCAGAACAGAAGTGGGTCAGTCACAAAGACATCATCCCCCGGCTGACAAATTCAGCCCAGAGGTCTGAAACCTCTATCGGACTCACAAAGAGTCTCCAACCAACCCGAAGTTGGTTCATCTGACCCGAAGTCAGGCGGAGGTCCGAGACCTCACTAGACTTGATCCCAGATCAAGTGGTTGGACCGTGCCATCCTAGATAGAGAGTACGGCAATCTCTGATGCGTCCATCAGTCTTTGCTACTAGTCTCTAGCTTTTCCCACCTCATTGGCCAAATGAGAAGTACTTCCCATGAGCCCTGAACTCAATGGGTAGGATGCATACGGGGCACAGATAAATGAGAGGCGAACCAGCTCAATAATCACAACGGTGGGGCAGAAGCATTATGAGTGCTTATAGCTCCGAGAAGCTATCCCTAAAGCCCCCCAGAGCTCCCAGAGCTCATCGTCCAACAAGACCCACATCATAGGGTCTTTCCACGACACCAAGACTCTCACGGAAGGTTAGGAACTTGACCTTCCCCGGGGGCTTAGTGAGAATATCCGCGACCTGCTCATCAGTTCCTATATGATCGAGCCTTACGGCGCCTCGCTGTACCATATCCCGGATAAAGTGGTACCTGATATCAATATGCTTGGATTGGTCGTGGAACACAGGATTCTCAGTCATACGAATCCCACTCTGGTTATCACAGAGTATCACAGTGGTATCTAGCACATGTCCAAACAACTCACTAAAGAGCTTTCGCAACCAAACTGCTTCACAACAGGCCATACTTGCTGCAATGTATTTGGCCTCAGCGGTGCTCAAAGCCACTGACTTCTGCTTCCTGCTCATCCATGAGATCGAAGCAGAACCAAGATTGAAGCAGCATCCCGATGTGCTCTTACGATCCACCACACTGCCAGCCCAATCGGCATCAGTATATCCACGGAGTGTCACACTCCCGGCAGTGTATCTCAGCCCATGGTTTATCGTGCCCCGAAGATATCTCAGAAGATTCTTGGCACCAACCCAGTGAAAGTGATGAGGCTCAACCATCTGTTGACTCAAAGTGTTCACTGCAAAACATATATCCGGTCGAGTGTTCACTAAGAACATCAAAGCTCCTATGAGTTGACGATACTCAGTAGGATTGGCCAAGTTAGGCCCAGCAGCGCTGCCACTCAACTTCTTGAAGTTGAGTTCCATTAGTGTTGACACGGACTTGCAGTCCACCATACCAAATCTCTCTAGAAGTTTCACAATGTATTTTCCTTGAGAAAGGAAAATCTCTCCAAGTCTCTGCCAAACCTCCAGGCCTAGGAAGTAGTGCATCAGTCCTAGGTCCTTCATCTCGAACTCAGCAGCGAGCTCCCTCTTACATTGATGAATGAGAGGGTCAGCACCTGTCAGGAAGAGGTCGTCCACATATAGCACTAGAATGAGAGGCTTCCCCTGCACAACCTTGAAGTAAAGGTTCGGATCAGCATTACTTCGAGTGAAGCCCAGCTTCATCAAGTAACTATCCATCCTCTCGTACCAAACTCTGGGTGCTTGCTTTAACCCATAGAGGGCTTTCTTCAACCTGCAGACATGAGTGTCTCGATCCTGAACTTCAAATCCCAGAGGTTGTTCCACATACACCTCTTCATTTATTGCACCATGCAGAAAAGCGGTCTTGACATCCATCTGATGAAGACTCCATCCTTGCGTAGCAGCAAGGGCTATGATTGATCGAATGGTGGTATATCGTGCCACGGGTGCAAATATGTCATCATAGTCTATTCCTTCCTTTTGAGAGAAGCCACGGGCAACAAATCTTGCCTTGAACTTTTCAGCACTCCCATCAGATCCATGTTTGATCTTGTAGAGCCATTTTGCGGTGACAACTGATTTGTCCTTCGATCTCGGGACCACATCCCAGACATCATTCTTCATTATGGACTCATATTCTTCGTGCATAGCATCCTTCCAAACTTGATGCTTTACGGCTTCCTCAAAAGATCCAGGTTCAGATTGTACAATAGTACTCATGGCAACTAGATACCCTTGGTATCTACATGGCTTCTTGCTTTCTCGGAATGTCCCCCTTGGGGCAGCATGACCCTCAGCATCTTCGAGGGTGTCCCTGAGCCATGATGGTCTCTTTCCCAGTGAAGGAGATGGATCAATAGGGTCCATTGGTCCTTCAATATCAGGCATTGTCTCATCCTGCGGTTCTTCTTGATTTCCAGGCCTTTCTTCATGATTTTCCTCAGATCTTGAAAGATCTACTACTTTCTTCAGGGAAGCATCTTCGTCAAAAGTGACATCATGGCATATCTCTACTTCCCTTTGACCAGGTACATAGACTCTATAGGCCTTAGAAGTCTCATTGTAACCCACAAACATTCCTTTCTTCCCAGAAGCATCCAGCGTACTTCTCTTTTCTTTTGGCACATGAAAATAAACGGGACATCCAAAAATTCTAAAGTTTGAGACATCAGGTTTCTTACCAGTGAAAACCTCTTCGGGAGTTTTGGAGTCCAAAGCGGAATAAGGGCATGGGTTTTGAATGTATACAGCAGTATTTGCAGCTTCTCCCCACAGAAACTTCGGTAGACCGTGGTCACATAGCATGGCACGGGCAGCTTTCACAATAGTCCTATTCTTGCGTTCAGCAACACCATTCTGCTCAGGAGTATATGCAGTAGTAGTCTCCCTCTTAATGCCAGCTTCTCTGCAAAAGTCTTTGAACTCATTTGACTCATATTCAATGCCATTGTCGGTCCTCAAAATCTTGATCTTCTTTCCGGTCATATTTTCCACTAAGGCTTTGAAGGTACGAAACCACATGAAAGCCTCATCCTTCTTCTTCAAGAAGTATATCCAGGTTTTGCGAGAGAAGTCATCAGTGAATGTCATGTAGTAGGAACATCCTCCCAGGGATGTCACGGGCAACATACCAGATAGATCAAAATGGACCAGTTGCAAAATATCAGATGTCTTTGTGACACTTGAGGGGAAAGGTCCCCTTGTATGTTTTCCTTCGGCACAGCCCTTACATACACCTTCATGATTATTTCCAAAGTCAGGCATCCCTGTCAGCACCTTCCTTGCTTCGGGAAGGGCCTTGTAATGAAGGTGTCCAAATCTTCGGTGCCATAGTTCGGTTTGTCGGATAGTATCACAAGTCATTGCTCCCAGCGGACTTCCTCCAACCCGGTAGAGTGTACCAACTCTAAAACCAATCGAGATAGCTTCCTTGAAGCTCTCCTTCCACATGAGCACCTTTCCATCAGAGAATGTTACATTGAACCCTTTGTCTTCCATGGCTGATACAGACACAAGGTTCTTCTTCAATTTTGGTACATAGAGTACATCTTGCAAGCGTAGGACTTGTCCTTGAGACAAGTGGAGGGTCACAGTCCCTGTCCCTTCATGGGATACGTGGCATTATCTCCAAGGATAATTTCTAGATTGGTATCCCTCTCAACCATGTTAGAGAGTGCTTCCTTGAAACCAGTGATGTGTCTAGAGGCACCACTATCTATCAGCCAGACATCCATAGTGTCGGGCGGAGATGTAGTTGAGAGAGTAGATACAAGAATATACTCATTTCTTTTATCAACAGTATTAGACTCCTCATACCTGGAGTTTCTAGACCTTTTCGAAGGTTGATTGTTTCCACCAGAGGGAGCCTTCCTCTTTCCTTTAGATCTGTCGTTTCTTCGATTCCCATTCCTCCGGTTGTTGTTGTTCTCATCACTATCGGGAGAATCCTTCTTGAAGGGACATTCTCTAGCATAGTGACCAGGCCTATGGCAAGTGAAACACTTACCCTTCTTTTCTTGAGTCCTTGTTCTTCCTTTGTCCTTAGGACCACCAAAGTTCTTCTTTCGAGAATGAGCACCATAAGCAGCATTTTTGTCATTATCGAATTCCTTCATTCTTGTTTCTTCTTGCATACCTCTAGACAGAAGCTCGTCAAAGTTAGGAATGGTATTATTATTGAGAATGGTAGTGGTGAATACTTGCCATTCATATGGGAGTCCTCCAAGTGCGGTGAGAACCATCTCACGATCAGCTATTGTCTCCCCAATAGCCAGCAGATTGTTCCTTGTTTCGGTCAATTTCGGAAAGTAAGTTTGAACAGACTCATCCCGGCCCTTCTTCATATTCTTCAATTTATTCTTGAGGAATAGCACTTGGTTCACATTGTTTACTTTGAACATCGGGATCAATTTGTCATACATCTCCTTGGATGTGCCTAGCTCAGATATATAGGCAACCAAACTCTTATGTATGGATTCCCTGATCATCAGCTTTGCTTTGATCTCCGCCTTCTTATACTTGTTTTTAGCAGCAGCAGTGGCATTGGATGGAGGTTCTTGAATCTTACCCAGTACATGATCCAAGAGATCATGGTCTTCCAATTTGAGATCTAATATCATCTTCCAGGCATGGAAGTCATCCCTTCCAGTCAGCTTGTCATTCTCCTTGAATTCAAAACTTGTGGAACCCATTTCCTCCGATGGTGATTGCTAAAGATAGGGCTTGTCTTCACCTCGGCTCCGATACCATGTAAATTTTTGTAGATGTTCTATGCTTGAAGCAACTTTACTTTTCTTACAGCAATCACACAAATAGTTAAGTAAAATGCTGATAGAACATATAAGTGGATCTTATAGAAGACAAACCAGAAACAGAAAAATGTGATGGTGCGTTACAGCGGTCAACAGGATGCTTCAACCAGCAAAGTCTCCTTGGTCAGCCAACCCAGAATGTGTCACAACAGTCCTCCAATCAGCAACCGAGTCAACCCAAGTCAACTCCAAAAAAGTCAACGCTGTCCAGAAAAGTCAACGCAGGGCAGCAAGCTAAAAGTCAATGCAGCAGCAGTTTGGTCAACCCTTTGACCTCGATTTCTGTGCCAAACAGTACGGCCTTCCAAAATCGAACTTCCCAACAATTTTCAGCCCTTTTGGACCATGCGTTGACCAAAGTCAACGCTGGTCAAACTTCCAGCAAAACCCTAGCTGCAGAAATTCGTCCTTCCCTTCAGCCGTACAGATTTCGTCCTTCTTCTCCACACGTGTGGGCTGAACTTGTCCTCCAATGAGCTCGTACTAAATTAGATGAGAGAAGAAGATGTGTGTTGAGTTGTTGTGAAATGCTCTCCAACTTTGCCTGTATTTATATCCATCATTGGGGTGTGTGACATCTGCTGGGGGTGTGAAGCCTTAAGGCCGACCTGCACATATAATTTATTATAAATAATAAATTCAAAATAAATGTTCTGCTCATCGGATTAAGATATATTTTATATGGATTTTACACCTCTCCGAAAGAGGAATCCAACAAAAATATTAGCCACTTATCTATCTCGGATTGGAGAGGGGTTGCGGAAAACCCCGAGGTCTCACCATTCTCCCATCTGCTGCAAACTGAGACTCATTTGTTGTTTCGACCAAACGAAACAACATGGAAGTATGAATTAATAGTTTTAAAAGCCTCAGGGTGAGTCGATGTGTGCAAGAGTTGAGATCTGTATGTAAAGATCTCCCTAATAAAAAGGGCTAGGTGTTGGAGAATGTAACTAGTTTCGGTCTTCATAATTCGTACCATTATGTATTTTTATGTAAAAAGGCAAAAGAAAAGAAAAAGAAAATTATTATTATTTTTCTAGATAAGCATGTTCTTCATTCTTCTAGGTTTTTGGGTCAAGGAATCAAAGTCCTATTTTGGAACTATTGTAAAAGAAAAAGAAAAAAAAAATTTTAAATGTAAATTTTGGGACAGAAACCCCTCTAGATGTCAAGTCGGGTCTACCCCAATGGACGTGTCTATTCGCACCCCCTCTAATCTATGTAAATAGAGGGTAGATGGAGCTCATTTGGACATACACTGGGATGGTTTTGGTCTGAAATGTCGCAGAGAAGATGGAGAAGATAAAGAAGGCCGAAGTTTGGAAGAAGATATGCCTTTGTGCATCTCTTGTTGTTGCTTTCTTGTTGGTGAATCTGCGAGAAGGAAGAATGATTTGACCTGGTATCTAGAGGTGGAAATTTCTGTGGTTATGGGTCTTGGATATCTCATTTGATCTGATTCTATAAGAAGAGATTTTTCTGGGTTTTCCCCTTGGAGGGTTTTTGTCCTAACTTGGAGCCTATATCTTGTGTTTTATTGTCTTTTGTGATCTTCATGTTTTATGGTAATTGCTTGATGAAGAAAGAAAACATAATAATAATAATAATGTTGACAGACTCGCAAGTAATTATCATGAATGGAAATATAAGATAAAATTGAAAAACCTCCCGATTTCCAACATCAAATTATAGCTAAGGCTTAGAGTAGGAGGTCAAAGATCACTTCGTTGGCATCAAAAATATTAAGCATTCCATCTCATAAGAATTCAAGTTTGTGATTCTATGGCTCAGTAAGCTCATTCTTATGATCAAAGGCACGCATTACAGTAATTTATACAATTTTGTGCTCGATGATTTCAAATGGTTCTTTGTGCTTTATAATAACATCGTATTGAAGATGTTTAGTGGCTTGTATCGATGGAGATATAACATCATAATATCGTAGGTTTGTAAGTTACTCTACAATGAATCACAATAATGGTCTTGTAACACGGTCAATATTTCAGTGACATCAATATTACTATGGAACATGATTTTTTTATGATACGCTACTTTGTGAACAAATATTAGCAGAAAGAGACATAGTCCTCTGGTTCACTTGATCTGACATAGACAAAGCGGAATCATCTCTGTGGCACGTGGTATTAAATCCAAGTCTCGCATCCTAAGATTATAGTGGCACTCAAGAATTGCAACGCTGGTATGATTTGATTGGATCAACGTGTATGGTCCGGCTCGCTTTTGGTGGTATCCGCGTTATAAGAATCATATGGGAATTTGTATTACAAGTCTTGAGGCCCCATGCAATACTTTGTATGGCGTCAAGTAGCATCACATATTTTTGTGTGGCATTAATGATGCTCGCATATGTTCCATGACCCGATTTTCATGGCTCAAGTATACACTGGTATCACATCGTATGGCTCATTGTCTTCTATGAAACAACCTTACAGTGCCACAAACATAGACGAACATCTATTATGAACTTTGTATCGATCCTGTAAAATTGAGGCATTGCAGTTACAAGGTTCAATGGTGGACCCGATATATGCCTTTAGTAAATCAATGGTATGAATTACAAGACGTCGCCTCGTATACATTATAGTATGACTCTATGAGCAAAGATTTTGTGATTTGATGGCATATCTACCTGCCACGACGATAATAATTTAGAGACTTGACCCTAAAAAACCGAGACTATGGCATATCTAAAGATCAATGGAATCTTGCAGCTTATCAAAAGGATTCTAAAATTGAAAAAGTTGAGGTTCTTGTAATTAAAATATAACCTTTTGTGTTGACACTCGAAGAAGAACTAGACCCTAGCAAGAAAAAATTGCAAAGTGACTATCGTTTGACAATGACAACTGTTAACAATTGAAACGACCTATTTATGGACAATGAGTTTGTGACTTGCATAGACGGTGATAGTGAATTTATGTAAGGAAGTCGACCTGAAAGTAAAATATCGTGAATAACCATATCATGTGCAAAGTCGAGCAGAGAATTTCACTCACAGCAGCAACTACTATTGAGCAGAATGGCAGTGTTTGAGCTCAAAGCAATAACTTCTCAGTGATCAAGCTTGAGGGAGCGTCGACCAAAATGGATAAATTTGTTGATTAAAGTATATGGAAAACCTAGAGTTAAAGGCACAAAACTGAGGTATGTAATTTGTGCACATGAATATGTTTAGGGTTTTTCAATTCAGCTATGATAGGTTTTGATAATATTGATAGGGTTTGTAGATCACTAAACCCTAGCTGATTGAATTAACCCTAGGAGTAAAAACCCTAATTGGTTGTTCCTTCTATGAAAACCCTAGCTCTTGAAATATAGGGTTTTCAGATTCAATTTTCAAAAAAGATAATCTAGGGTATTTGGTAAAACACTAGCAAGGGTTCAAATAAACCCTGGAACTTGAAAGTCGAAACCCTAGGGCTAATGTTTCAGCTAAAAGTAAAACCCTAACAAGGGTTTGTAACTAAAACCCTATAGATGCACCCTCTAAGAAACCATGGAACCCTACATTGACAATATTGACATCATGCTCCTATATTTGTATATTTTGCTTGGTTGTACTTGGTGAAAATTCCAGGTACATAAAGGAAGCAAGATATGAAGGATGAAAGAACAAATCAAAGCAACACTTGTGTTTGTTGATTACTTGAAAATGATGAGCATGATGGAAGGTGGGAAATGTAAGGACCCTGAAGTAATTGATGCTAACAAGTTCATTGATGATTAAAAGAGTAAGCATGCAGTTGCATTTTCTAAAATAGTCTCTGTTGTTATGAAGCATTGCATCATAGATAGAAGCACATGATAGTAGAAAAATTAGAATCTACTTTTTTTATCTGCTTTGAGAAAGATCATCTAGTTTAAAGATGAATGAGAAAAATGGAACCATATTGCATATTATTGTTCATCCAAGCATTTTCTAACATCATGTTAGAGGGAGTCAATTGCAAAGAGGGATTATAAAGATCCTATAAGAATCATCATTTTGGAAGATTCTTGGTAGTAGCATTATCACTGGTATATATTCCATCTAGTATGGAAACAATACTCTTGAAGGATGGCGGAATGAAAATGGTCAAAGTTCCAAGTACAAGAAGCAAGCTCATTTAGAAGGGATGGCTAGATGATTGTATAAAAAGCAGAGGTATGCATATTGTAAGTAACTCTTCAGGAAAAGGTCATATGATATATCTATAAGAATCTTGCAAAAAGAGTTGGATATATATTTTAAAATGTGCTCGATAAGCTTTCCATATGGATGCATGATGTCCAAAAGAAGAAATGTGACATATTTTGGTATGGAAAGAGATCAAGACTCTCTCACAAGAGTGCACAACATAAATATAACAATGTTGATCAACATCAAGTATAGTCTCTGGAAGAAACGAAGGGATTTAACAATGACAACTCCAAGGAAGATATTACAGCTTGGTAATCAGGCTTAATCCATGGGCACTCTGATTAAAATGAATGCATGAAGAAATATTCATGTGAAGATGGATCATGTGATAGGATGTTGATCTCGAAGAACTCAAATAAATTGATGCTTTGATGAGAAGGCTGTCATGATAAGGTAAGACTGATGTTAATATTTTTGTTGTTGGTTATTTGGTTACCATATTGTTTTGCTACCTAGAAGGATATTGCAGGAATACATGATGACAGTTGAGGCAAGTTCAACTATATATGGTTTTGGAAATCATCTAGTCAAGATGTTTGCATTATCATCTTGGGATTGAAAGGTAGCAATACGAAGAGATAACCTGAAGTTCAAGTTCATACAATGAAGATCACTCTTAGAGGGAGCTATGATTGACTTAAGGTTTGATAAAGCTCAATATAATACCTTTATTTATGATAAAGAAAGGAAAGTGATACGCAAGCTCGATGGCCCAAAACCCTATCACTAGATTGAAGAAAGAGATACCAAGGAAAGAAGGAACCATGTAGCTATCTCCATGAAGAACTGGTAGATGATACTCTTATGGAACAAGCTAGAGAGCTTGTGGTTATGACTTCTCAAATTGAAAAAGAAGTCAGAAAACTCCTCTAGATTTGAGAGGGAGTAAAGGAGTCTCCTTGAACAGGAGCAAGGATATATTCCCTAATCTAGAGGGAATGGGGATATCCTCCCTAGTTGAGAGGGAGTGATGATGGACATCACATTTGTATTCTCTTCTTGATGTGTCATGCACTTGACTAGGACTAACAATCGTAAGTCTAAGTGAAGGCCATGGAAAGATAATGGTGGAGGATTGGATGAAGCATATGTGGTTTCCTTATCCAATAAAGGAAAGGTATCGACACTCTTTGAGAATAGGATAGGTATCCAAGATATGAGTGGTCGAAGAGGACCGATATTAATAGATTTTTGGCTTCTGTGATCCATCGATAAATTATGAAGAAATCTTTCAGTAATAATCACATTACAATGAACAAAATCGATGCATTTTGAACCAACCAGTGTGGTTCATCATCAGGACTAGGTGAGAGATCAGATCAGACGTTGAGTTTAAATAGATGTAGAAATGGCAAAGTAAACCGTTAGAATAACAGCTAATTTGACTTTGAAATTAATAACAGTTAGTTCTATTAATTTAATTTAATTATTTATTTAATGAAACCTAACGGCTAGTTTGAATATTGAAATTAATAACGGCTAAGTATATTTAATAGTTTAATTTATATATAAAAATCTTTTTTTATTTTTATTAATATCGTTAATTAATTATTAATAATACAAATATTATTTTATTATAATTATATATTTATTTTATTATAATTCTATCTAAAAAAATAAATAAAAGCTTTGGAAAAGGTTTGTAGATGATACTCGTGTCGTTTGGCCTCATCGTAAGGAAGAGTTGGATCGTTTCTTCGTTCATCTTAATAGTCAATCTTGCTCCATAAAATTTACCATGGATTATGAGGTGGATGGTAGCCTTCCGTTCCTTGACGTTCTTATTTGTAGAAAGGAAAATGGTTCTTTCTCGCATCAAGTTTTTTGTAAGAAAACCCATACTGAGCAATATCTTCGCGCGGATTCGCATCATTTCCCTGCTCAAAAATTAGGCGTCCTCAACACCTTAGCCACTAGGGCATTGAGAATCTCTGATGAATCTCACCTTGAGGGAGAAAATACCCATCTCCTTAGTGTCTTTTGTAATAATGGTTATAGTAAGTCACAAGGACTTAAAGCTTTTCTTAAAGCAGAAAGAGGTCCCTTAGTTAAAAATAAGAATGATCCTAATCAATGATCCTGCAATGTTAGGCTTCCTTTCATTCAGGGTCCCACTGATAGGATTGCTAGGATCCTTAGGAAGCATAGGGTTTCCTCTTCCTTCAAGCCCCTTAACACGATTCGCAGCTCTCTTAACTTGGTTAAAGATCCGGTGAACCCTAGGGATGGAAAAGGTGTCTACATTATTCCTTGTTCCTATGGGACACCTTACATTGGTGAAACAGGTAGGTCTATTAGCCAAAGGATATGTGAACATGCAGCTGACATTAGGCATGGAAGGTCCCACACCTCTGCCCTAGCTGAACATGTGGAAAAGACTAACCATCATATCTGCATCGAAGAGGCTAAGGTCTTAGCCAAGATTGATCATTTTCATCATCGTAAGTTAAGAGAGGCCCTTGAAATTGAAAAAAGACCCGTAAATCTCAATAGAGATGACAGTTGGAATATAAGCTGGTGTTGGATCCCTGCCTTATATTCTTAATTGTCTTATTTATTTAATTTTTTATTTTTTTATATCTTAAATAAATAATTATAATAAAATAATATTAATAATTATAATAAAATAATATTAATAATTAATTAAATATATTAATAAAATAAAAAGATTTATATATATAAATTAAACTATTAAATAGAACTAGCCGTTGTTAATTTCAAAGTCAAACTAGCCGTTAGGATTTTATTAAATAATTAAATTAATAGAACTAACCGTTATTAAATTTCAAAGTCAAACTAGTTGTTATTCTAGTGGCTTGTTTTTGCCATTTTTACATCTATTTAAACTTAACGACCAGAACTGATCTCTCACCTAGTCTTGATGATGAACCACACTGGTTGCTTCGAAACGCATCGACATTGTTCATTGTAATGTGATTATTACCGGAATATTTCTTCATAATATCTATTAATATTGAGCATCCATGCTTGTACTACTTCTTCCATCTCCCCATCATAAGTTAGGGGTCTTATTTTTTGAACTCTCCATGGAATTTCATTTTGGGCTTCTTCCTTGGTTTTGTATGAATTTTTGATGAGTTATGCTCCTCTACAACTACTAGCATTATACTTCTAGGTGAACCCATACTCACCCCAACAACCCACAGGGCTAGTCAGGGGAATTTAAACTTAAAACCACATACACAAAGACTTCATCACAACGATGACCAATCAATATAATTAATAAATATATAAAAACTTAATAAATTTAATTAATAAATATATAATTAAAAATACAATTTTTTTAAAATATAGAAATGTAAAACACACACACACACACACACACACACACACACACACACATATATATATATATGAGGGTATACATATCACATTAAAAAACATAAATAATATTATTAAGAATTATGATAGATCCATCTTAACTTCGGATCTAACAAATGCTTAGAGGAATCAAATTTCTTGCACTACAAATATTTCTTCAAGTTTTGTATTCCACAAGAGGTTTGCATGTTGAGAGATTTGATCCCTCCGAGCTTTTGGTGTAGAAATTTGTTGAATAATGATTAATTATCCACCGAGACTATCCTGATCACATACAATTCGAATTTATATGCAACACATAATCTCTTCCACTCAGATCATCAAACATGCGGAAATAAAATCAAGCGATAACACATCAAATCATCATACACATTAACACAGTATGTATGGGGAAAGCTTATAGCTGAAAACCCCACAGCCATTGTGTATATTATAATGGAGAAATCATGTAACAAACTCAGTACAATACTCCTCACAAGTACTCAGTACTTTCTCATAAAGTTACACACAAACTAGCTTGGTTTTGAACAGGTTACTGGTTCAAAAATCACCGCCAATTGCCTTGCCTCTATTGCGCAATCCAGGCTTGTCTATATAGAGATCCAAGGTTCGAATCTCCTTGGCTTGACAGCGCAATCATCATGGTCAATTCCTCCAAGTGTGGTGCAAATCTCATGCACAACTGATGTCGCCACTGATAGCTAACTCCACCCTTTCATCTACCTCTTTCACCGGTCTCCACTGAACTGATCATGCACTGTAGTGAACTGATGTGTTCTTGAGTTGAATAATGAGTTACTAATTAATGAATTAAATAATATTTAATTCACTCCACTCATAACTAATTGATTAGCCAGTTAAACTAATCTCAATCAGTTCAACTAAAATAAACAGAACACAACTCCACTATCTGTCTCATTAACTCCTCCAAACTTCTGCCACTGAAGTCCAACTGAAGTCAACCATGCATGATTCCATCAAACCCTTGGGAACCACGTGATTCCTCTGTCAGATGCATGAGCCACTTCTGTAGCTCGAACTGAAGTGCTCCAAGAGAGTAAACTGAAGTTTATAGTCCAAATATTATTAAGGGTAAATAATATTTGACTTCCCTATTTTTAGGAGAGGCAGTCTAAAAATAGCCTTCGACCTCTTCGACCTAAAAATAGAGTCTCATCTATTTTTACCAACATGACCAATGCTCCAAGAATCTCAAACTGGAATCCCCGAACCATGCTCCATATGTCTAAAAATAGACATAGTCTAAAATAGACTTTGCGCCAGAATTTGCCTGCGGGCCCACTTAGTGAAGGCGACTTCATTTCACTAAGCTCCATCATCTTGCTGCATTTTCAACACTCCCTCTCAGCAAGATATGGATTATCTGCAACCCCTATCCTGCCTCTGTGGAATTCGAACTTGCTCCCGGTGAGCGCCTTCGTCAGGATGTCGGCATCCTGATCCTCCGTGGGAACATATGAAAGCATCATGATTCTCCGTTGAACACAATCTCTGATATGATGGTACCTGATGTCGATGTGTTTGGACCTATCATGAAATACTGGATTAGCCGAGAGTTTAATGCAACTCTGGTTATCACAGTAGATCACTATAGGCTCCAAATGCAACCTGAACAAACCTGCGAGGATCTTCCTCATCCAAATAGCCTCGCATGCAGCCAAGCTTGCTGCCATGTACTCGGCCTCTGCTGAACTGAGTGCCACGGATCTCTGCTTCCTACTGTACCAGGAAACTGTTGTCGACCCAATGCTAAAAACTCCTCCAGAAGTGCTCTTTTGATCCGTTGGACTCCCTGCCCAATCTGCATCAGTGAAGCCAGAAAGCTTCACTCCATCCTCCTGTCTGTACCATAGACCATATCCCGATGTGCCTCTAATATAGCGCAATACATGCTTGCCTGCCTTCCAAAAGAGCTTGGTAGGCTTAACCATAGCTTGCGAAAGCTGGTTAACTGCATAGCATATATCGGTTCGTGTATTGACCAGATACATAAGCGACCCCACCAACTGTCGATAGACAGTGGCATCCACTACCTCCGCTGAAGTAGCATCCTCCTTCCTCCAACCACCAGGAAGAGGAGTGTCAACAAGCTTGCAGCCTTGCATGTTGAACCTCTCCAAAATCTCCCGGGCATACTTGCCCTGAGAAACAAACAGTCCTCCGCTGCGCTGCCAAATCTCCAATCCCAGGAAATAATGAAGGATGCCCAAGTCCTTCATCTCAAACTCTCGTGCAAGATCCTCCTTGCATGAAAGTATCAACTGCTCATCGCTAGTCGAAATCAGATCATCTACATAGAGTACGATGATCAATAGCTTCCCCTCCACCACAATCTGGTATAGGTTTGGATCCGCCTCACTCTTGGATAATCCAAGCCCGGTGAAGTAGCTGTCTATCCGAGTGTACCAAGCACGAGGTGCTTGCTTCAGCCCGTACAGTGCTCTCTTGAGTCGGCACACATGCGACTCACTGCTGAAGATCTCAAAACCTTCAGGCTGCTCTATGTACACCTCCTCCTCAATGACTCCTTTGAGGAACGCAGTCTTCACATCCATCTGATGAATGTGCCACCCCATCTGCGCTGAGAGAGCAAGGAT
This sequence comes from Pinus albicaulis, assembly GCA_034641835.2. NCBI lineage: Eukaryota > Viridiplantae > Streptophyta > Pinopsida > Pinales > Pinaceae > Pinus > Pinus albicaulis. The sequence goes on along the minus strand of CM076578.1, from coordinate 502,328,210 downwards.
CGTCCGTATGGAAGAGTACCTTGCGACAGGTGCAAAGGTCTCCTCATAATCGATCCCCCCGATCTGTGAAAAGCCACGGGCGAAAAATCTCACCTTGTACTTCTCCACACTCCCGTCAGCCGCCTGCTTCACTTTGTAGATCCATCGCAAACCCACCACTGATTTTCCCACCGGTCTTGGAACAATCTCCCATGCACTGTTCCTAATGATCGAATCATATTCTTCGATCATGGCATCAACCCATGCGGGTTCCTCCACAGCTTCCTCAAAAGAGGATGGCTCCGTCACAACACATTGACTCACAAGAGCCATGTATCCAATGTACCGATCCGGTGACTGCCTCTGTCTGCGCTGTGCTGTAGGTGGTCCTACAACCTTCTCTGCATCTCGAGCCAGTCGCTCAGCTTCTGTAGTGCGCATGCGCCCTCTGATGGTTGGCGCCGCATGGGTGGTTTCTTCCACCTCCTGAACTTCCTCTTGTGGCTGATCCACATCCGGAAGCTCCTCCTTAGGAACTAACAGCTCCTCATCTGCATGCAAGTGTAGCTCCCTCTCAAGCGAACACTGCATGGCTTTCTCCTCCTGAAATCTTATATCCCGTCGCACAACAGTCTTGCGACTGTCTGACAAATACACCCGATAGTTGTGAGGTGTATCAGTGTACCCCACAAATATTCCAACCTCGGCAGTTGGATCCAGCTTCCTTCTCGCATCCTTCGTCACATGCATGTAGACAGGAGAACCAAAGATCCGCAAATGGGAAATATCAGGCCTCTTGCCAGAATAAGCCTCCTCCGGTGTACTCATGCCAAGAACCTTGTGAGGACAACGGTTCTGCACATACACTGCTGTATTGCATGCCTCAGCCCACAAGTGAAGGGGTAGGCCCTGATCATGCAACATCGCCCGTGCAGCACCCACGATCGTTCTGTTCTTCCGCTCAGCCACCCCGTTCTGCTGTGGGTTATGGGGTGCGATGAGCTCTCTCTGAATCCCTTCTGTGCTGCAGAACTCCTTGAATTCAACCGAGATGAATTCACCACCGTTATCACTCCTTAGAGCAATCACCTTCTTCCCCGACTCCTTCTTGACCAGTGCTTTAAACTCACAGAACTTCGCGAATGTATCGCTCTTCTTCTGCATGAAGAAGATCCAGCACTTTCAAGAGAAATCATCAACAAAGATCACATAATACTTGTGCTTTGCTGTCGAAGCAACTGAGAAAGGACCACACACGTCTCTGTGAACTCTCTCAAGGATCTTCGTGGCGCGACTATCCTCCTCGTGAAAGGTGGCTTTCACATACTTCCCCAAGGTACACCCGTTGCACTGATCTGACTGCGCAAGAGTGCCCTTAGGAAGCCCAGTAGAAATCTGCTGCAGGATCTTCAAAGCTCCATGGTGAAGGTGGCCCAATCTCCTGTGCCACAGTTCGCCCTCATCATCCCGGCTCACCACTTCTCCCGCCTTGCATTCCATTGCTGCGCAGCCATCTACTTGCAACTGATAAAGGTTCTTGGTTCGAACCCCTATCTTCCGGGTCTCTCCAGTAGTCTTACTGCGCAGGAAGGCTTTTCCTTCGCTGAAGACCACATCATACCTCTTATCCTCCAACATCGCCACAGAGATCAAGTTCTTCTTCAATCCAGGTACATGCATGACATCCCTCAATACAAAGGGTTTACCAGACTCCCTCTGAAAGGATATGGTATTGATACCAGTCGCACTGTATCTACCATCATCGCCCATCTCGATGTACACACCCAAATCTTTGTCCCCCAAATCTGAGAACAAATCTCGATCTCCCGTCATATGAAATGACGCACCGCTGTCCAAGAACCACACCGATCCTAACACACTTGAAACCAAGCATGCGATCAGTGAAAAATCAAGCTCGAACTGTGAAGCCAAAGCTTCTCCATCTGCAGATCTTCCCGCTTGCTTGTTCTTCTTCTTCTTTGGACAATTGGTAGCATAATGTCCGTGATCATGGTAGTGAAAACACTTCACTTTTTCCATATCCTGCTTCTTTCCCTTTGCACCAGAATGAGAGGTTTTCTTACCCTTCCCCTTCTTTGCTTTGGCAACCAAAGCGCAGTTTTCTTCATCAGCTCCCTTTGATGAAGATCCATCTCGAGTAGTCCTCCTTATCTCCTCCTGCATGAGATCCGCCCAAAGGCGCTCCCATCCCGGCAGCTTCTCCCGACCATTGACACTATCTTGATATGAGTGCCAAGCCTTCGGAAGACCAAGGAGAGCCAGTTCGACCATGTCCTCGTCTTCGACAGTCACCCCCACACTTCCTAGCTCATCTCTGCATTGAGTGAACTTCGTGAGGTATTTGGCGATACTGTTGCCTTTCTCCATCTTGATGTTCCTGAGCTTATCTTTGAGCGCCAGCTTCCTTTGGTCGCTCTTACTCTGGAATAGATCCATAAAAGCTTTCCACATTAAATATGGAGTAGCCTTTCAATGCAGGCTGGATACAATATGATCCTTGACGCCCTCCAACAGGATCCTTCGACACTTCGCCATCTTCTTTTGCCATGCATCGACTTCAGCTGCATCAGTGGGCTTTTGGACATCCGTATCTACGAAATCCTTCAGACCATTATCTTCTAATACTGCTTCCATGCGATCCTTCCATGCAACATAATTCGAACTGCCTTCAAGAGCATATTCGAGTCGCAAACCGTTGAAAGACATTTTCAACACCGGCACCAAGAAAAACAAAACTGCTGCAAAATTCAAATTCCACCTCAAAGCTCAACCGCTCTAGATCTGTGAGAAAAAAATATTTCTAGCACAGAGATTGACTGCAAGGGGCATTTACCAGACCTTTCACTTTCCAAAGAAAGATGAATCCGGAGGCTACCTGGCCCGCATGCAGACTCTGTCTACCGAAATAAGTTTGTAATCACTGTGATGATCAATCTCTGCTTCAATAGCTCCGATACCATGTAGAAATTTGCTGAATAATGATTAATTATCCACCGAGACTATCCCGATCACATACAATTCGAATTTATATGCAACACATAATCTCTTCCACTCAGATCTCAAACATGCGGAAATAAAATCAAGCGATAACACATCAAATCATCATACACATTAACACAGTATGTATGGGGAAAGCTTATAGCTGAAAACCCCGCAGCTATTGTGTATATTATAATGGAGAAATCAAGTAACAAACTCATTACAATACTCCTCACAAGTACTCAGTACTTTCTCATACAGTTACCCACAATCTAGCTCAGTTTTGAACAGGTTACTGGTTCAAAACTCACCGCCAATTGCCTTTTCTCTATTGCGCAATCCAGGCCTGTCTATATAGAGATCCAAGGTTCGAATCTCCTTGGCTTGAATGCGCAATTGTCATGGAAAAATCCTCCAAGTGTGGTGCAAATCTCATGCACAACTGATGTCGCCACTGATAGCTAACTCCACCCTTTCATCTACCTCTTTCACTGGTCTCCACTGAACTGATCATGCACTGTAGTGAACTGATGTGTTCTTGAGTTGAATAAGGAGTTACTAATTAATGAATTAAATAATATTTAATTCACTCCACTCATAACTAATTGATTAGCTAGTTAAACTAATCTCAACTAGTTCAACTAAAATAAACAGAACACAACTCCACTATCTGTCTCATTAACTCCACCAAAATTCTGCCACTGAAGTCCTAACTGAAGTCAACCATGCATGAGCTCAATACCCCATAGGAAAAGCGTATTTCCTTCTGGCAGTTGCATGTGCCACATCCGTAGCTCAAACTGAAGTGCTCCAAGAGAGTAAACTGCTGTTTAGAGTCCAAATATTATTAAGGGTAAATAATATTTGACTTCCCTATTTTTAGGAGAGGAAGTCTAAAAATAGACTTCGACCTCTTCGACCTAAAAAATAGAGTCTCATCTATTTTTACCAACATGAACAATGCTCCAAGAATCTCAAACTGGAATCCCCAAACCATGCTCCATATCTCTAAAAATAGACATAGTCTAAAAATAGACTTTGCGCCAGAATTTGCCTGCAGGCCCACTTAGTGAAGGCGACTTCATTTCACTAAGCTCCATCATCTTGTTGCATTTTCAACATTTGGTAGGTCCAAAGTTAATATAGATTTATGCTATTTTATTTCAATTGAACATTGAAATATTTAAAATTTTTATTTTCAATTACTTTGTGTTGGAATATAAAATTCACATAAACAACTCTCTCTCTCTCTATGTATTTGTGTGTGAGAGAGTGAGATGTTGAAATATATTATAAAATGAATGGAATGTTAAAGTATTTTATTTATTAATAATATTTTAATTTGAATTGTTTCTTATATATATATACATACTTGCAAAGAGAAATTAGTTGCAAACAAATTCTTAAAACAGAAAAAAAAAAATACAATGGAAATAACATAAAACAAATATACACAGAGATTTTCCCCTCGTTCTCAAAACCGAGAATACCAGATTGAAATTTCATTATATTCCTTTCAATATATATATATATATATATATATATATATATGCCAAAGAATTTATAAACCTCGATCCATTAACCCTAGATTAGAACATAACCATAGTTCCCTTGAACGAATCTACAAAATACCATGGGTATAAAACCATCATGCCCAAAACCATGTGCGAAAACCATGTGCAAAATCATGAGTAGGTCTTCCCACCATCATTCGGTCTGCATAAAATAAAAATATTCTCGAGGCGCTTCCACGGACTGTGCATGCCAACTATCGCCCCTCGATCGACAAAGGGGTTGTCGCCCCCCTGTAACCCCCCACCCCATTGTAACAACACCTAGTGCTAATCGTGGAAATAATATAACACATACCCAACGCCAACCCAATATGGGGGGAGATGTTTTAGTGGTTGTAGATAAGTGTAAACATCTACATTTTGGCTTAATATGAAAGAGTTGTTGGAGTGTCCATAAAATTAAACATTAAATAAAAATATAATAACAATAAAAAACATAAGTTCAACTCAATTGAAAAACTAATAAGAACTAATAAGGAAATCAATTAATTTAATTTAATTTATTTTTTTAAACAACGGGAAAACCTATCATAACTTAGTGTCAAAATAGGAGTGGAAATCCATGAAGGTAGGCTGATTCATCACTGTTATTCAAAGAAAACCACACCACCTAGAATTACCCGTTGGTGGTTCATAAGGGGGCAAACTTTCATCCATGCCAGATGCCTCTTGGTCTTGGGTGATTAACCTATTTCCTTACGTCCGGGGAAGATGAGCTCTTAGCCAAGTAGAAGCAATTTTAAGGCTAATCAAGGTGGATATTGGTGGCCACCCACCTATTCCATTTGGACCCGCACCATCGGTTCTTTCAGTTTTTCACTTTCAGCACAACTTACTATTTTTAGCAGTTTTTTGGGTACTGAACTTCCAGAGCCGTTTTCGGGCCGTAATGATCCAGGTGGATATTGGTGGTCAACCACATATTCCATTTGAACCCCCACCATCAGTTCTTTCATTTTTTCAGTTTCGGCACAACTTACTATTTTTAGCAGTTTTTCGGGTCTTGAACTTCCGGAGCCGTTTTGAGGCCCTAAACAACATTTTTTTGGGAAAACCGGGAGGAACATGGGACCATAAACCAAATTTTATCACATCAAAAGTTGTATTTCTCGGATATATATTTCTAACAAGGTATGGTACACGTCAAACGGATATCGTATGCCAAAGTTACGTCACCGGGAAGTTGAAACACCAATTTACCCAAACGAGGCCCATAGTTTTGGCGCTTCATCTCCTACGGTTAGGTTTTTGGATGTTTAGGGTTTTTTGTTGCTTCTCAACAATAAATAGGCCTTCAAGCCTCATTGTAACACATTTCATATTCTTGTAGCCGCCACATCTCTTCTCAGAGATATGCTACCAACGCCCTAGCTAGTTTATTTCCATTATGTTTGTATGCCTATTTTTGTTATTTAATATTAATGAAATGAAATATTATTTACGCTACATCTCTATTTTTATGTTTATTTCTATGTATTATTGCATTCATGCATAAATCTGGATTATTGGTATCAGAGGGTCTTCTCTTTCTCTGTTTTTCTTTGCATGTCCCCAACGAGGTTAGGGTATAAGGAGTTAGGGCTTGATCTAGTTGAACCCTTGCAAGATCAGACTTGCAAACGCCGATGACCTCCCATGGCGGAAGAAAAAAAAGACGAAGGAGCAGGATATCCTATCAAAATATTTCTTGAGGAGGCCATCAAGAAACAAAGGAACGCGATGATGGATAACTTTTCTCATATCCTTCAACGACTGCCCACCTACGACGCATCTGCATCTAGCAACCACTCTGGAGGCACCACTCCCTTTAAGGTACAGGTAAACTTTGAAATTCTTGTCTTTGAAGGCCAGATAGATACAGATGTCGTAGATAGATGGTTGAATTTGCTAGAAGGGTATTTCTCGGTCCATGATTTCTCCGACCGAGAAAATATTATTTTTGCACTCCTTAAAGCCGCCCCCCATGTCAAAGACTGGTGGGAAGCCTACTGTGAGAAAAAGGACGAGGGGGAACCCTCTTTTTTCTCGGCCGCATCCACTTGGAATTCATTCTGAGATGACATCAAGGAACAATATTACCTGATGGGGAGCTATGAGGACAAGTACATCAAATGGACCATGTTGCGACAGCAAAGGGATCAAGATGTGCACGAACTGACGAATTTGTTTGATATCCTGCGCACAAAGTTGGGTATTAAATATTCAGAGAGACATTTGGTGCTCAAGTACCGCATTTGTCTACACAGACACATTAAGGAGGAAATGGATTTGCTTGACATTACCTCGCTTGGCATGACATATCACTATGCCGCCAAGATCGAGTAGAAATTTAAAGATTCAACAAAATAAGCGAGACTTTGGAGCTGCGAATCCGAAGCCAGGTAAAGGCGCCCCTGAACCACAAAACAGGGGGGCAGAGCCAAAGTGGGGCAACTCAGAACACCACCACAAATCCAAAGAAGGATATGGGGAAGTGGTGTGAATTTCATAACACCCCCACTCATAGCACAAATGAGTGTCGGGCCAAACAGTCGCTGGTGGCTGAACTGAAGGCACCTGAATCAGATGCATGTTCTAATCTTGAGCCAGAACCAGACAAGGGAGATGAAAAAGGGAAGCAGATCATTGGTGCAGACCCCAGTGCCATTTTTGCCACCACCAAGCTCCAGAGGGAGGATCCAGAGGAGGGGGAGCGCCTCTTCCATTCGTAGATGTGGGTGAAGGGTGCCATTTTTGCCACCACCAAGCTCTAGAGGGAGGATCCAGAGGAGGGGGAGTGCCTCTTCCATTCACAGATGTGGGTGAAGGGTTCTCCACTGCAATTTCTTGTCGATAGCGAAAGCCAAAAGAACCTCATTTCAACAGAGGTCATGAAATGGCTCGGCCTACCAACCATAGCACACCTGCAGCCAAATACCATCGGGTGGCTTCACCCAGGCAGAGATCTCTGCATCCGTTAGTAGTGCCTCCTTCCATACAGCATCAAGCCATTCACAGATGAGGTATTGTGTGATGTTGCTCCTCTTGTGTAGCTAATGTATTATTGGGCCGACCATACTTGTGGAAGCAACATGCTATGTATGAGTCTAGGCCTCGTTCTATTTTTATCACTTTGGAAAATAATTTTTACAGAATACCATAGGTAGTACTGCCTCCTGCCATCTTCTTGACTCTTGCAAAACAACGCAGTAAGATTTTTTCCCAAACTAGGATTCTTGTTGACAACACCACACCTGCAACCGTACACCATTAGGTGGCTCCACCAAGGGCGAGATCTTCGCTTCAGCCAACATTTCCGCTTGCGCTACAACATCAAGCCTTTCACGGATGAGGTATTGTGTGATGTTGTTCCCCTTGAAGTTTGTGATGTTCCGTTAGGCCAACCATACTTGTGGAAGCATCATGCTATGTATGAGTCTAGACCTTGTGTTAATTTGGAAGCTCAGGGATAAATGCCCTCCTTTGGACAACCGTCCTCATCAAGAAATACCCCTCCTAGCCTTTGGAAGAATTTAATTTGGTCAAGGAAAATTTTAATTTTTGAAGTGAAACCCACAAGTACACAAACGTACAAGTCGGCTTGGGCAAGCTAATTTGGTCACCTAAGAAGCAAATAAATACATCACTTTGGAGCATCACATCCCATATCTTCTATTCATCTATTTGTTTGTACGAGTCTGAAATTGTAGGTCTATCTTTATACGTGCGAAGGGGAGAGACGATTTATGATTGGGCATAATTCTACTTCTATTTTGGACTTTGACCAACATTGACTCTTTGGAGATTGGGCTTGGTTTGACTCATTTTGACTTGGAAATTTGGATTTCTTTTTTAGGCTGAATTATTTGGCCAAGGGGACGAAATTTTTTTGGCACTTTGACCCACATTGACCGCAGATTTTCAACTACGATTTCAACAGGGTTGAATTTGAATTTGACCAAATTCGAAGGCATCTTTTTGTCATTGTTTTGACTTGACTTTGACTAGAAAATGAGGTTGTAATTTTTTATTGTTGACCGAGCTCTTTTGGAGGCTCTTTGACCATTGACTTGAGGTCAGGTTAGGGAATATTAACTATTGTTGAATTTGACAAAATTTGCATATTTGACTTGTTGAGTAGATTTGACTTTTGGGCTCATCTCTTGGATATTGGTTAGTGAATTATTAGAGAGTCAAAGTTTTTGTAGTTTGATTCATTATTGTTGAATTAGAAATTTGTATCTCTCTGCTGAACATTTGATGACAATCTAATAAAAGAATTTTGAAAGGGATTTCCTCCTTGTGGGTTTTTTCCATGGTCTTTGACCAAATCTTGTATCTCGTCATTGTTCTTGACTGTCTTCTATTGCTTTTGAATTATTGTTCTATCTACAATTTCTCATTGCTATTGGAAGATTGGATCTATTTAAACATGATTGATAATTGAAGAAAATAATTGGTTGTACTAAAATAGAACAGTGGAAAATTAACACCTCATAGTGTTATTATTACTTACAATAGGGCAAGGTGGGTAAGGGAAGAGGCTGCACAGTGCTCTGTAAGTTTCCCCTTTAGGCATCTGAGGTAAGAATGTAATTCTCATTCCCCTTTACGTAAGCGTTGGTTTGGGATACCTCATCAATCTTGGAGTCGTTATAAAGACTTAACTTATCAATTTAGAAGTAATTATCCATTATATATGAGTCAATATCATTAACTAGAGGAGGGAATTAAGGTAAGTTTCTATTTCCTGGTAAGGTAAAGTTGATTTCAGCAAGTGCTTTACCACTTATAGAGAATGAAGAGGTTGTACAGTGGGTAGACCCACCTACTGCCATTTATTTGATTTATGTTATAAGCAATGCAGTAAGGTCATCTACCAGACTAAGAAATTTTTCTTTTTCCTGATTCACTCTCAAAGTAAGGATAAGATCATGGTGATATCCATGGCCTCCACACAAGGCTCCTCGACGCAGTAGAGGGAAGTGGATAAGCTTGTGGAAGAGTACATAGACTTCTTCTCCTCTTCCACTGGGGTACCTTTGCACTATTAGGTCAAGTATTCAATCGATCTGACCCTCGACGAACCTCTACCTAATGGGCCAATCTATCATCGCTCTCTTTTGGAAAATGAGGAAAGAAAGCAATAAATCCAAAAGATTCTACAAAAAGGGAACATCTGACCAAGTTCCTCACCCTGTGGGAGCCCAATTGTACTCGTGCAGAAGGAGGGGACTTGGAGACTCTACATTGATTATCGGACTCTAAAGAAAATTACAGTTAGGAACAAGTACTCGATTCCCGGGATTGACGACCTTCTTGACTAGCTCAAGGGGGCCAAGTACTAAAAATAAAATTTATTTTAGGTCCAACTATCACCAAGCTCCAATAAAAACAACTGATGTGTGGAAGACTTCTTTCAAGTCCAAGGAGGATCTTTTTGAATGGTTGGTCATGTGCCCTTTGGTTTGAAAAATGACCCAACAAATTTATTGAGACTGATGGATGACATATTGTGGCCTTTCACCAAATCTCTCGTGGTTGTATATCTGGATGATATTCTCATCTTCAACTAGAGTTGGACAAATCACATGTAGCATATTTGAGTGGTCCTTCACACTCTATGGTAGCACAAGCTATGTGCTAACTTGGAAAAATGCTTCTTTGGCATGGAAAAGGTCCAATATCTAGGATACATTATTGATGAAAAATGCGTGCATGTGGATCTAGCTAAGATCCAATTCATTCAGGATTGGCCTTCCTTGATGACTCTAATAGAGCTTTGCAGGTTCTTGGGCCTTGCCAATTTGTACTAAAGATTCGTGTTGGGGTTCTCTTATATCACTTGATCCTTAGGACAAGTTACCAAGGGTGGAGCAAAAACAAAGTTTTTTTGTTCCAAGTCACAACAAAAGGCGTTAGTTGAATTGAAACACTGCCTTTGCTTTGCACTAATCATCACCCTGCCAGACCTGCAACAACCATTTGAGATTGATAAAGATGCCTTCGACTATGTTATTGGTGGAATCCTCATTCAGTAAGGACATCCAATAGGCTATCACACTGATATACTCTATGATATTGTACGAAGATACCCCACCTATGATAAGGAGATGTTTTTTATCGTGCAGGCCTACAAGAAATAGAAACACTATATTCTGGGGAAGGAGATGATCATCCACATGGATCAGTGACCACTTCAATTTATGCAGAAATAGGGGAAGTTACAGAATGGTCTCCATAATAATTGGTCCACATGTCTGCAAAAATTCCATTTGAACATTAAATACAAGAAGGGTAGCACCAATCATGTCGCAAAATGCCTCAGTTAGCCCTTGGTTGTGGCATTGACCATCATTCTCAAATCTTGTGGACACAATGCCTCTGGATGAACACAACTATAATAGTGATTAAGAATTCATTCCCACATACCAGATGTTGATGGGAGGCAAGCAAGTTCTAGACTTCCACCTCTAGGATGCATTGTTGTGCTATCTGGGACACCATTGTGTCCCTTCAAACGAGTGTACCAAGATGATATGGGAGGCACATTACAATGGGGTAGCAAGGAAATTTGGTGTGGGGGATATAGTGGTAACACTACAAAATTATTCGTATTGGTTGAAACTTCGACAAGATGTTTGCAATTATATTAGGTCATTCAGCACTTACGCCATTTCCAAACCTACCATTAAAAATCAAGGCCTGCACATCCTTCAACCTACCCCTAATCAGCCTTAGGAATACATCTCGATGGACTATACGATTGACCTTATTTCTACCAAGCATGGTAATGATTGTGTGTTTGTGGTTGTTGATAGATTTTCTAAGATGGCCATCCTGACTACCTGCAAAAATAATATCACAACAGAAGCCACTACCAAGCTCTTCTTTGAACGGGTGTGATTAGATTTTGGGATCTTGCATACTGTCATAATTATTAGGATAGCAGGTTCCTAAGTGAATTCTATTTGAGCCTCTAGTCAATGTTGGACACCAAACTGACCAAATCTACCGCCTTCCACCCTCAGACTAATGGCTAGATAGAGGTCATCAATAGGACATTCGTGCACATTTTGTGCATATACAATTCCAAGCATCCACGCACATGGGATGAGAGTCTCCCCTATGTTTAGCACAACTACAAAAAATATTTCCATAGCTCAATTGGCCATAGCCCCTTCTAAGTGGGTCTAAGATTTCAGCCATTGGGTCTCATTAATGTCACATTTCCCCATGCAAGTACACAGGCAGAATATGAACATGCTCACTATGAAGCTGACAAAGCTACCAAGTTTATTGAATGAATATAATACATCTTTCCACATGTCCACGAGATCTTACAAAAATCGAATACAAAGTATAAACAATGCCATGATCAACACCGGTGCCACACACATTTGAAGTGGGATACAAGTTTTGGTTGTATCTGTAGGAGGAACACTGTTGGGTGGTTTAATTGTCGGATTAAACCTCTCAATATTAATTATCGATCCGGGAGTCGTAAACGTGAGTTGTACTGCGTATTGGCTCAGCTTAATGGTCAGAGTATAAATATATTCCTTTGTAATGATAAACTAGATACTGGAATGAAACACACATTTGCTCGCAAATAAACAATCTTGAAAATGAAACTCGTTGAACTAATTCCTATCAAGCAAAATCCATACTGCAATTAAACTACAAAGAAATCCTCAATCATGTAACATTCTCACACTCGCATTCTACTTTTTAAATCTCCTATGATAACTTAAAAAGACTAATCTACTAACACCTGAAATTAATCTTGAAATAAGCAAAAAGACACACATTATACTAATGATAACTCACACATTAAAATAACTAAAAAATACTCTTCATAATAAATTCAAGATTCAAATTAATAAAGGAAAATTCTATCTATTGCTAGAAGAAACCATTTCACTTTATAAAATAACACTTAAAAATTCCATTAAAGATCGCATTGCAAATGACCTATGATAAACCTTCTATTTAAAGATTTTAATCTAAGTGAAACAAATTATTCAAAAACAAGCTCACTCTTCGAAAGCATGCAACTCATAATGAAAACTAAATCAAAATCATGTAAATCAATGATGCAAACTAAATCACTGCTACCTGCACAATCAAATCTGCATTCAAACTTGCTCTTACAAGGAAGTGATTACACTACAAAAACAAGAAGGATTCAAATTAAAAATAAATCTAACTATTAAGCAAAATCCAGCTATGCATGAAAAAATCAAACCTTGAATTAACATTCTAAATGGTAGTGTTACTTATTCAAAATTGAAGCATTACAATCTATTCTCACCACTGAATCAAACTTAGAAATTGGAAAACAAAATCATGATCTAAGTGTAGAATTAGGAAATATAAGATATTAAAAAAACAATTTCAAAACAAAAATATAATTATACAAATTAAACCAAAGCACAATTCCTAAATCTATGAAAAATGAGGGACTCGACTCCAGGTTGACGTGGATCCTTGCCACTCCCTAGAGCAAGTCCTGAACTAGCTCAACGTTTAAAAGTAAGAATTACAATGCTCATATGAAAAAAAATGCAGAAGTCAAAATTTATTAAATTAAATCAAAACATCCAGTCAAATATTAATTAATAAATAGATTATCTGTTGTTGCTGCATTACAATTATTTCGCCTCTGCAAATTGGATGTTGGTTCTACATCTCCGGAATTAATTTTGGTTCTACTTCTCAGATATTCAACCTCACATATGAGAAATTTTGCTTTACATCTGAGAAAATCCGCCTTTTATTCCCATCGATCCTATCTCTTTCTAATTGACGGACTCACACTAATTCCTCACTAATTACATCTGAGGAAAATTGATTTTGCATATGAGAAATTCTGCTCTCTCCATGACAGATTAACTAATTCATGTGCCCTCTTTGATTGATGGATGAAATCCTAATTCTCTGCATCTGCGAAAATAAAAATTAATAATCCTTAGTGCCCAACCCCATGTTTTATAGTAGCCGAGCTATTATAATTAAGAGTCGGTTGTTGCCTAAGATACAAAATTAAGATTCAGGTTAATACAATTTGGGCAAAATTGGAACAAGAAGATTTTTCTTCCCAATTTTAGTTTGAGTTGGGTCAATCCCAGCTTCTAGAAGAATATGATCTCATGCCTTGCTGGAGGAGACAATGCACATCTGGGAATTCTTCCATCCATCATCATCATCCTTCCCTCGATCTTCAACATTCCAATGGTGTAAAGAAAAGAAGCAATAACCTTCTATGTGATGTAGAAACATGCCACGTATCAACAACTTCCAATTTAATTCCATTGGATCAAAGAAAATTTCTCACGCTCGGGTCTACTAGCTTAGGTCGCTTTCTGCATCCAAGCACCAGTATCTCTGGAACATGACATACGAGTCCATTGGCAACAAATTGTGTATCAGTGCACCCCTCGAATCCGGTCCATCAAATTGCCCAAATTGGAAAGCGCGAAGCACTGTGTAAATAAATACATGGTCACTCTACTTATGAATTCTTTTATATGATTGAATGCAAATTATCTCTTCAGAATGCCGATGCTTTTGAAGCAAAACACTCTCGATAATATTTTCAGCAGCTATAATAACTTGACCACTGCTCTTCATCACTGTAACTATCATAAGAAACCAGGTTCTGAAAATTCCTTGCATTTTGAATTGCCTCAGATAGGGAAAATGTGGATTAAATCATCAATTGGTGATCAATACATGAAAATTTGTTTTCTTGAAGATAGATTCTCTTGCGATATATAGAGACTTAGTCGACTACTTCATCTACTTTAGAGTAGAAGAAAAAACTCGGAAAAATCGTTGTGATGTTCTTCAAATAGGGTAGAGTCATATTCTTTAACAAAGAAGTGTTGAAGATTGCAACAAGAAATAGTGAAGGAGGCATCCTGAAACATCATTCCCGATCCTAGTTGGAAAATAATCACCTAAACTAGGTGGGGCCCACACAGGTGATTTTTATCACAAAGTCTATTTTTAGACATGTCGATCATATTCTATGAGTTGTGGGATGCTATTTGTGGATGGTTGGTCAAGTTGGAAAAATAGATGGACTTCTATTTTTAGACATATTGGGTGGAATCTATTTTTAGATTGCCAGTCTAAAAATAGATATGTCGAATATTATTAGCTCTTAATAATATTTGGACTCTAAACATTATCTTATTCTCTTTGAGCACTTCAGTTAAGTGCACAGATGTGGCACAGGAGCTGACAGAAGGAATTACGCTATTCCTGAGGGTTAAGTGGAGCTATTGCATGGATACTTCAGTTAGAACTCATGTGAGAGAGTTTGGTGGAGTTGATTGATGAAGTTAATGGAGTTGTGTTCAGTTTAACTAAGCTAAACATAGTTGAGCTAGTTGTATCTAGTCTAACTGATTGATACACTAGTGAGAGTGGTGTGAATTAATTATTAATTAATTCACTAATTATAAACTCATTAATCAACTAAAGAATACATCAGTTAACTTTAGTGCATGGACAGTTTCAGTGGAGACCAGAGAAGAGGTAGGTGAAAGAGCAGTGTGACTATCAGTTGTGACTATAGTGATGCATGGTTTGCATCCAACACTCAGTAGAGATGCCTTTAAAGACTGCGTGAGCAAGGCTGGGGCAATTCGAACTCATCAAGAGCTATTCTTCAGCAGGGATTACGCAGTAGAGGCAGGCTATCAGGTGGCAGAGATTGGAGCATGTGTTTTGCTAGATCTAGCTTGATTAGTGTGTAGCAATTGGAGATTGTACTGAGAGCTTGTGAGGAGATTTTTATGATGATTGTTACATGATCTCTATGACATATATAATATACAGATAGTTGGGGGTTTTCAGCTTTAAGCTTTCCCATTACATACTGTGTTCATATGTGTGAATTTTTATGGCTTTAATGTGTGCATGCAATTGATTTTATTTTCGCATGTGATGATCAATGGTAGAAGAGATTCTGTATTGTGCATGAAGATAAAATAGTGTGTGATCAGGAGAATCTCGGTGAATAATATATCAGTTATTCAAATTTCTACATGGTATTAGAGCGATATTGATCATTGGAGCAATTGCAAAGCATTGAATCAGTTGAGTTTTGTGCTGGTGGAATTCGAAATTGCTATAGTGATTTCTTGGTGTCAAAGTTGAGATGTCTTTCAATGGATTGCGATTGGAGTATGCCCTTGAGGGTAGCTCAAATTATATTGCATGGAAGGACAGGATGGAGGCGGTGCTGGATGACAATGGGTTGAAGGAGTTCATAGATGCAGAAATTCCAAAACCTACTTCTAGTGATCTTTCTTGTGATTAGCGCATGGCAAAGAAAGTGGCAAGGTGTCGAAGGATTTTGTTGGAAGTTGTGAAGGATCACATAGTATCCCAACAGCCATGGTAAATCTTCTCCATTCTTCGGTCGCAGAAAGCTTTGCTAGATTTTTCTAAGCAAGAGCGACCGAGAGGAAGTTGGCGCTCAAGGATAAACTCGGGGAAAATAAAAATGGAGAAGAATGACACTATTCCGGTATACTTGACAAAGTTTTTCCACTGCAGGGATGAGCTTGGGAGTGTAGGAGTTAGTGTGGATGAAGAAGGAGAAGTCAAGAAGGTTGGGATTCAAGCCAAGAATCTCTACAGACTTGAAGTAGATGGGATGTCTACATAGCTTCCTACTGTTGGGAAGTGCAAGAAAGACATGCAATTAATGCTTGAGAAGAAGCAAGTTTTGCATGCAGGTAATAGTGAACCTCGGGATGTGGAGCAGCCGCGGGGTAGGGGATCATGGAGTGGAAGAAACCACTCATGCGAGAGAAATTTCGTGCCGGATGGGCGGAGGAGTGCATGCGGTATACCACTGGGTGAGGTGGGGGCGACATGCATGATTGATCCCAAGAGGAGATTTCTGGGCAGATTCATGAGATGGTGTGGATCTCATGGATTGAACCTGGCTACGAGGTGCCCACAGCGCAGCAGTAGCAAGATCAGTTGGAGTGATGCAGGCAGATCAAAGTGACGGTGTCGGATACTGGAGCGCGGATCAGAGTTGACAGCAAGTGCAAGAGTGCATGGGTGCAAGAGTTCAACAGCGCAGTAGTTCCTGATGACATGTGCAGTTGGTACCAGCAGAAGTCGAAGACTTTGATGATAGATGCTAGATGCATCAAGAATGATTGAGTTGTTTGGAGCCTATTCAGTTTCAGAGGAGTTGCAGAGCAGATGCATGGAGTTGCATGGCGCTTGTGGAGGTTGCAGGGCGAATGCATGGAGTTGCATGTCGCATGCAAAGGAAACGGTCCTTTATTGTTGAGAGGGAGTGTTGAAGATTGCAACAGAAACGGTGAAGGAGGCATCTGGAAACATCATTCACGATCCTAGTTGGAAAATAATCACTAAAACTAGGTGGGGGCCACACAGGTGATTTTTGTCGCAAAGTCTATTTTTAGACTATGTCTATTTTTAGACATGTCGATCATATTCTATGAGTTGCAGGATGCTATTTATGGATGATTGGTCAAGTTGGTAAAAATAGATGGACCTCTATTTTTAGACATTCGGCGGAATCTATTTTTAGACTGCCGGGCTAAAAATAGAACAGTCGAATATTATTAACCCTTAATAATATTTAGACTATAAACATTATCTTATCCTCTTGGAGCACTTCAGTTTGATGCTTGGATGTGGCACATGCAGCTGACAGAAGGAAATACGCTTTTCCTAAGGGTTAGTTGAGCTATTGCATGGTTGACTTAAGTTAGAACTCATGTGGCAGAGTTTGGTGGAGTTGATGAGACAGTTGGTGGAGTTGTGTTCGGTTTAACTTAGTTGAACTAGTTGTATTTAGTCTAACTGATAAATACACTAGTGATGAGTGGTGTGAATTAATTATTAATTAATTCACTAATTATTAACTCATAAATCAACTAAATAATACATGAGTTAACCGGTGCATGGACAGTTTCAGTGGAGACTAGTGGAGAGATAGGTGAAAAAGCAATGTGACTATCAGTTGTGACTATAGTGATGCATGGTTTGCATCCAAAACTCAGTAGAGATGCCTTTAAAGACTGCATGAGCAAGGCTGGGGTAATTCGAACTCATCAAGAGCTATTCTTCAGCAGGGATTTCGCAGTAGAGGCAGGCTAAAGGCTGGCAAAGATCGGTGCATGGATTTGCAAGATCAGGGCTTGATTAGTGTGTAGCAATTGGATATTGTACTGAGAGCTTGTGATAAGCTTTGTATGATGATTTTTACATGATCTCTATGACATATATAATATACATATAGTTGGGGTTTTCATCTTTAAGCTTTCCCATTACATACTGTGTTCATATGTGTGAATTTTTATGGTTTTAATGTGTGCATGCAATTGATTTTATTTCCGCGATTAATGATCAATGGTAGAAGAGATTCTGTATTGTGCATGAAGTTAAAATAGTATGTGATCAGAATAATATCGGTGAATAATATATCAGTTATTCAAATTTCTACATGGTATCGGAGCGATATTGATAATTGGAGCAATTGCAAAGCATTGAAGCAGTTGAGTTTTGTGCTGGTGGAATTCGAAATTGCTATAGTGATTTCTTGGTGTCAAAGTTGAGATGTCTTTCAACGGATTGAGATTGGAGTATGCCCTTGAGGGAAGCTCAAATTATATTGCATGGAAGGACAGGATGGAGGCGGTGCTAGAGGACAATGGGTTGAAGGAGTTCATAGATGTAGAAATTCCAAAACCTACTTCTAGTGATGCTGCCGTACTTGACGCATGGAAAAAGAAGGTAGCAAGGTGTTGAAGGATTCTGTTGGAAGGTGTGAAGGATCACATAGTATCCATCCTTCATGGTAAATCTTCTCCATTCTTGATGTGGAAAGCTTTGACAGATTTGTTCCAAAGCAAGAGCGACCAGAGGAAGTTGGCACTCAAGGATAAACTCAGGAAAATAAAAATGGAGAAGAATGACACTATTCCGGTATACTTGACAAAGTTTGTTCACTGCAGGGATGATCTTGGGAGTGTAGGAGTTAGTGTGGATGAAGAAGGAAAAGTCAAGAAGGTTGGGATTTGAGCTAAGAATCTCTACAGACTTGAATTAGATGGGATTTCTACGGAGCTTCCTACTGTTGGGAAGTGCAATAAAGACATGCAATTGATGCTTGAGAGGGAGCAAGTTTTGCATGCAGGTAAGAGTGAACCTAGGGATGTGGAGCAGCCACAAGATGAGGATCATGGAGTGGAAGAAACCACTCATGCAGAGAAATTTCTTGCCAGATGGGCAGAGGGAGTGCATGCAGCTATACCACCAGGTGAGAGGTGGGGCGACATGCATGAGTAATCCCAAGAGGAGATTTCTGGGCAGGATTCATTGAGATGGTGTGGATCTCATGAATTGAACCTGGCTACGAGGTGCCCATAGAGTAGCAGTAGCATGATCAGTTGGATTGATGTAGGCAGATCAAAGTGACAGTGTTCGATACTGGAGCGCGGATCAGAGTTGACAGCAAGTGCAGAGTGCATGGGTGCAAGAGTTCAACAGCGCAGTGGTTCCTGATGAAATGTACAGTTGGTACCAGAAGAAGTCGAAGACCTTGATGATAGATGCATTAGACTGATTGAGTTTTTTGGAGCCTATTCAGTTTCAGAGGAGTTGTAGAGTAGATGCATGGATTTGCATGGCGCTTGTTAAGGTTGCAGGGCGAATGCATGGAGTTGCATGTCGCATGCAAAGACATTCCTTTCTTCTTGAGAGGGAGTGTTGAAGATTGCAACAATAAACAATTAAGGAGGCATCCTGAAACATCATTCCTGATCCTAGTTGGAAAATAATCACCTAAACTAGGTGGGGCCCACACAGGTGATTTTTGTCGCAAAGTCTATTTTTAGACATGTCGATCATATTCTATGAGTTGCGGGATGCTATTTGTGGATGGTTGGTCAAGTTGGAAAAATATATTGACTTCTATTTTTAGACATATTGGGTGGAATCTATTTTTAGATTGCTAGTCTAAAAATAGATATGTCGAATATTATTAGCTCTTAATAATATTTGGACTCTAAACATTATCTTATTCTCTTAGAGCACTTCGATTTAAGTGCAAAGATGTAACTTATGACGGTGGCAGAAGGAATTACACTATTGCTAAGGGTTAAGTCGAGCTATTGCATGGATACTTCGGTTAGAACTCATGTGACAGAGTTTGGTGGAGTTGATTGAGGAAGTTAATAAAGTTGTGTTCAATTTAACTAAGCTAAACATAGTTGAGCTAGTTGTATCTAGCCTAACTGATTGATACACTAGTGAGAGTGGTGTGAATTAATAATTAATTAATTCACTAATTATAAACTCATTAATCAACTAAATAATACATCAGTTAAATTCAGTGCATGGACAATTTCATTGGAGACCAGTGAAGAGGTACGTGAAAGAGTAGTGTGACTATCAGTTGTGACTATAGTGATGCATGGTTTGCATCCAACACTCAGTAGAGATGCCTATAAAGGCGCAGAAAGGTGGGGTGGTCGAACTCATCGAAACTGTTCTTCGATGGGGATTTCGCGATGAGGGCGGGGCCTAGAAATTTGTGAATCGGTGCATGGATTTGCAAGATCGGGGCACGATTTGTGTGTAGCAATTGGAGATTGTGCGAGGAGCTTGTGATAAGATTTGTATGATGATTTTTACATGATCTCTATGACATATATAATATACATATAGTTGGGAGTTTTCAGCTTTAAGCTTTCCCATCACATACCGTGTTCATATGTGTGAATTTTTATGGTTTTAATGTGTGCATGCAATTGATTTTATTTCCGCATGTGATGATCAATGGTAGAAGAGATTCTGTATTATGCATGAAGCTAAAATAGTGTGTGATTAGGATAATCTCGGTGGATAACATATCAGTTATTCAAATTTCTACATGGTATCGGGCTTGGGTGCAGAAAGTGGAGCAATTGCAAAGCATTAGGCAGTTGGAGTTTTTCTTGGTGGAATTCAAAAAATTGCTACAGTGATTTCTTGGTGTCGAAGTTGAGATGTCTTTCAAAGGATTGCGATTGGAGTATGCCCTTGAGTGCAGCTCGAATTATATTGCATGGAGAGACAGGATGGAGGCGGTGCTGGATGACAATGGGTTGAAGGAGTTCATAGATGCTGATATTCCTAAACCGGGTTCTAGCGATGTTGCCGCACTTGACGCATGGAAAAAGAAGGTAGCAAGGTGTCGAAGGATTTTGTTGGAAGGTGTGAAGGATCACATAGTGTCCAACCTTCATGGTAAATCTTCTCCATTCTTGATGTGGAAAGCTTTGACAGATTTTTTCCAAAGCAAGAGCGACCAGAGGAAGTTGGCGCTCAAGGATAAACTCAGGAAAATAAAAATGGAGAAGAATGACACTATTCCAGTATACTTGAAAAAGTTTTTCCACTGCAGGGATGAGCTTGGGAGTGTAGGAGTTAGTGTGGATGAAGAAGGACAAGTCAAGAAGGTTGGGATTCGAGCCAAGAATCTCTACAGACTTGAAGTAGATGGGATGTCTACAGAGCTTCCTACTGTTGGTAAGTGCAAGAAAGACATGCAATTGATGCTTGAGAGGGAGAAAGTTTTGCATGTAGGTAAGAGTGAACCTTGGGATGTGGAGCAGCCACAAGATGAGGATCATGGAGTGGAAGAAACCACACATGCAGAGAAATTTCGTGCCAGATGGGCAGAGGGAGTGCATGTAGCTATACCACTAGGTGAGAGGTGGGGCGACATGCATGATTAATCCCAAGAGGAGATTTATGGGTAGGATTCATTGAGATGGTGTGGATCTCATGAATTGAACCTAGCTATGAGGTGCCCATAGAGCAGAAGTAGCATGATCAGTTGGATTGATGCAGGCAGATCAAAGTGACAGTGTCAGATACTGGAGCGTGGATCAGAGTTGACAACAAGTGCAAGAGTGCATGGGTGCAAGAGTTCAACAACGCAGTGGTTCCTGATAACATGTGCAGTTGGTACCAACAGAAGTTGAAGACTTTGATGATAGATGCATCATACTGATTGATTTGTTTGGAGCCTATTCAGTTTCAGAGGAGTTGCAGAGCAGATGCATGGAGTTGCATGGCGCTTGTGAAGGTTGCAGGGCGAATGCATGGAGTTTGTATGTGCAAAACCAGGTCCTTTCTTGTTTGAGAGGGAGTGTTGAATATTGCAACAAGAAACAGTGAAGGAGGCATCCTGAAACATCTTTCCTGATCCTAGTTGGAAAGTGATCACCAAAACTAGGTGGGGGCCACACAGGTGATTTTTTGTCACAAATTCTATTTTTAGACTATGTCTATTTTTAGACATGTCGATCATATTCTATGAGTTACAGGATGCTATTTTTGGATGGATGGTCAAGTTGGAAAAATAGATGGATTTCTATTTTTATACATATTGGGCGGAATCTATTTTTAGATTGCCAGTCTAAAAATAGATCAGTTGAATATTATTAGCCCTTAATAATATTTGGACTATAAACATTATCTTATTCTCTTGGAGCACTTCAGTTAAGTGCACAGATGTGGCACAACAGCTGACAGAAGGAATTACGCTATTCCTAAGGGTTAAGTGGAGCTATTGCATGGATACGTAAGTTAGAACTCATGTGAGAGGGTTTGGTGGAGTTGATTGAGGAAGTTAATGGAGTTGTGTTCAGTTTAACTAAGCTAAACATAGTTGAGCTAGTTGTATCTAGTCTAACTGATTGATACACTAGTGAGAGTGGTGTGAATTAATTATTAATTAATTCACTAATTATAAACTCATTAATCAACTAAATAATACATCAGTTAACTTCAGTGCATGGACAGTTTCAGCGGAGACCAGTGGAGAGATAGGTGAAAGAGCAGTGTGACTATCAGTTGTGACTATAGTGATGCATGGTTTGCATCCAGCACTCAGTATAGATGCCTTTAAAGACTGCGTGAGCAAGGCTGGGGTAATTTGAACTCATCAAGAGCTATTCTTCAGCAAGGATTGCGCAGTAGAGGCAGGCTATCAGGTGGCAGAGATTGAAGCATGTGTTTTGCCAGATCTAGCTTGATTAATGTGTAGCAATTGGAGATTGTACTGAGAGCTTGTGAGGAGCTTTTTATGATGATTGTTACATGATCTATATGACATATATAATATACATATATTTGGGGTTTTTTAGCTTTAATATTTCCCATTACATATTGTGTTCATATGTGTGAATTTTTATGGTTTTAATGTGTGCATGCAATTGATTTTATTTCACTTAATTAATGATCAATGGTAGAAGGGTACATGTTATGACATTTAAAATGATATATGATCAGAATAATATGGGCAGATAATATCTGAGTTATTCAATTACATATTGTGGACGATATTGATCATTGGAGCAATTGCAAAACATTGAAGCGGTTGAGTTTTGAGCTGGTGGAATTCGAATTTGCAATAGTGATTTCTTGGTGTCGAAGTTGAGATGTCTTTCAATGGATTCAAGTTGAGTGTACATATGAGCAAGCTCACAATTCTCTTCTGCATGGAAGAGAGACAGGGATGGAGGGCGGTGCTAGGTAGCTGACCAGTTTGGGGTTTCTTAAATGTAGAACCAAAACCTGCTTCTAGTGATGCTGCCGCACTTGACGCATGGCAAAAGAAGACAACAAAGTGTCGAAGGATTCTGTTGGAGGGCGTGAAGGATCACATAGTATCCATCCTACATGGTAAAGCTTCTCCATTATTGATGTGGAAAGCTTTGACAGATTTTTTCCAAAGCAAGAGTGACCAAAGGAAGTTGGCGCTCAAGGATAAACTCGGGAAAATAAAGATGGAGAAGAATGACACTATTCCGGTATACTTGACAAAGTTTGTCCACTGCAAGGATGAGCTTGGGAGTGTAGGAGTTATGCAATATGAAGAGGAAAAAGTCAAAGGTTGGGATTTGGTAAGAATCTCTGCAGGACTTGAAGTAGATGGGATTCTCAGACTTCCTCTGTTGGGAAAGTGCAATAAGAACACGTAATTAGTGGCAGAGGGAGTAAGTTTTGTCGAAGGTGAAGTGAGCACTGGGGATATTGGAGCAACTTCAGGAATGAGGATCACTGAGTGGAAGAAACCACTCGTGCGGAGAAAAATTTAGGTGCCGGATGGGCGAGAGGGAGTGCATGCGGCTATGCCACGTGAGGGGGTGGGGCGACATGCATGAGTAATCCCAAGAGGAGACCTGGCGAGTTCTTTGAGATGGTGTGGATCTCATGAATTGAACCTGGCTACTAGGTGCCCACAGTGCAGCAGTAGCATGATCAGTTGGATTGATGCAGGAAGATCAAAGTGATAGTGTCAGATACTGGAGCGTGGATCAGAGTTGACAGTAAGTGCAGAGTGCATGGGTGCAAGAGTTCAATAGCGCAGTGGTTCCTGATGAAATGTGCAGTTGGTACCAGAAGAAGTCGAAGACTTTGATGATAGATGCATGGAGTTGCATGGCGCATTAGACTGATTGAGTTGTTCAGAGCCTATTCAGTTTCAGAGGAGTTGTAGAGTAGATGCATGGATTTGCATGGCGCTTGTTAAGGTTGCAGGGCGAATGCATGGAGTTGCATGTCGCATGCAAAGACAGTCCTTTCTTCTTGAGAGGGAGTGTTGAAGATTGCAACAATAAACAGTGAAGGAGGCATCCTGAAACATCATTCCTGATCCTAGTTGGAAAATAATCACCTAAACTAGGTGGGGCCCACACAGGTGATTTTTGTCGCAAAGTCTATTTTTAGACATGTCGATCATATTTTATGAGTTGCGGGATGCTATTTGTGGATGGATGGTCAAGTTGGAAAAATATATGGACTTCTATTTTTAGACATTGGGCGGAGTCTATTTTTAGACTGTCATTCTAAAAATAGATCAGTCAAATATTATTAGCCCTTAATAATATTTGGACTATAAACATTATCTTATCCTCTTAGAGCACTTTAGTTCGAGCTACGGATGTGGCACATGCAGCTGACAGAAGGAATTACGCTGTTCCTAGGGGTTAGTTGAGCTATTGCATGGTTGACTTCAGTTAGAACTCATGTGGCAGAGTTTGGTGGAGTTGATGAGACAGTTGATGGAGTTGTGTTCGGTTTAACTTAGTTGAACTAGTTGTATTTAGTCTAACTGATAAATACACTAGTGATGAGTGGTGTGAATTAATTTTTAATTAAAGCTAAACATAGTTGAGTTACTGTACCTAGTCTAACCGATTGATACACTAGTGAGAGTGGTGGTGAATTAATTATTAATGACTCCACTAATGTTAACTAGCTAATCACCAAAGAATACATCGCTTAATCCCCCGTGCATGGACAAGCCATGGAGACCAGTGAAGAGATAGGTGAAAGAGCAGTGTGACTATCAGTTGTGACTATAGTGATGCATGGTTTGCATCCAAAACTCAGTAGATATGCCTTTAAAGACTACGTGAGCAAGGCTGGGGTAATTTGAACTCATCAAGAGCTATTATTTAGCAGTGATTGCGCAGTAGAGGCAGGCTATCAAGTGGTAGAGATTGGAGCATGTGTTTTGCTAAATCTAGCTTGATTAGTGTGTAGCAATTGGAGATTGTACTGAGAGCTTGTGAGGAGCTTTGTATGATTATTTTTACATGATATCTATGACATATATAATATACATATAGTTGGGGTTTTCAGCTTTAAGCTTTCCCATTACATACTGTGTTGATATGTGTGAATTTTTATGGTTTTAATGTGTGCATGCAATTGATTTTATTTCCACAATTAATGATCAATGGTAGAAGAGATTCAGTATTGTGCATGAAGATAAAATAGTGTGTGATCATGAGAATCTCGGTGGATAACATATCAGTGATTCAAATTTCTACATGGTATCGAGCGATATTGATCATTGGAGCAATTGCAAAGCATTGAAGCAGTTGAGTTTTGTGCTGGTGGAATTCGAAATTGCTATAGTGATTTCTTGGTGTCAAAGTTGAGATGTCTTTCAATGGATTTCGATTGGAGTATTCCCTTGAGGGCATCTTGAATTATATTGCATGGAAGGACAGGATGGATGTGGTGCTGGATGACAATGGGTTGAAGGAGTTCACAGATGCAAAAATTCCAAAACCTACTTCTAGTTATGTTGTCGTACTTGACACATGGCAAAAGAAGGTAGCAAGGTGTCGAAGGATTCTGTTGGAAGGTGTGAAGGATCACATAGTGTCCAGCCTTCATGGTAAAGCTTCTCCATTCTTTATGTGGAAAGCTTTGACAGATTTTTTCCAAAGCAAGAGCGACCAGAGGAAGTTGGCACTCAAGGATAAACTCAGGAAAATAAAAATGGAGAAGAATGACACTATTCCGGTATACTTGACAAAGTTTTTCCACTGCAGGGATGAGCTTGGGAGTGTAGTAATTAGTGTGGATGAAGAAGGACAAGTCAAGAAGGTTGGGATTCGAGCCAAGAATCTCTACAGACTTCAAGTAGATGGGATGTCTACGGAGCTTCCTACTGTTGGGAAGTGTAAGAAAGACATGCAATTGATGCTTGAGAGGGAGCAAGTGTTGCATGCAGGAAAGATTGAACCTCGGGATGTGGAGCAACCACAACATGAGGATCATGGAGTGGGAGAAACCACTCATGCAGAGAAATTTCATGCCAGATGGGCAGAGGGAGTGCATGCAGCTATACCACCAGGTGAGAGGTGGGGCGACATGCATGAGTAATCCCAAGAGGATATTTCTGGGTAGGATTCATTGAGATGGTGTGGATCTCATGAATTTAACCTGGCTATGAGGAGCCCATAGAGCAACAATATCATGATCAGTTGGATTGATGCAGGCAGATCAAAGTGATGTTGTCGATACCTGAGCGCAAATGAGAGTTGACAAAAGAAGTGTAGAGTGCATGGGTGCAAGAGTTCAATAGCGTTAAAGGGGTTCATGATGACATGTGCAAATGGGTACCGTAGAAGTCGAAGAATTTGATGATAGATGCATCGACCGATTGAGTTGTTTGGAGCCTATTCCGCTCGCTGTGAGGAGTTGCAAGAGTTGTGATGCATGGAGCTGTATGGCTGGGTGGAAGGTACATAATGCATGGAGTTGCATGTCGCATGCAAAGACAGTCCTTTCTTGTTGAGAGGGAGTGTTGAATATTTCAACAAGAAACAGTGAAGGAGGCATCCTGAAACATCATCCTTGATCCTAGTTGGAAAATAATCACCTAAACTAGGTGGGGCCCACACAGGTGATTTTTGGCGCAAAGTCTATTTTTAGAAAATGTCTATTTTTAGACATGTCGATCATATTCTATGAGTTGCAGGATGCTATTTGTGGATGGTTGGTCAAGTTGGAAAAATAGATGGACTTCTATTTTTAGACATATTAGGCAGAGTCTATTTTTAGACTACCAGTCTAAAAATAGATATGTCGAATATTATTAGCTCTTAATAATATTTGGACTATAAACATTATCTTATTCTCTTGGAGCACTTCAGTTAAGTGCACAGATGTGGCACAGGAGCTGACAGAAGGAATTACGCTATTCCTAAGGGTTAAGTGGAGCTATTTCATGGATACTTTAGTTAGAACTCATGTGAGAGAGTTTGGTGGAGTTGATTGAGGAAGTTAATGGAGTTGTGTTTAGTTTAACTAAGCTAAACATAGTTGAGCTAGTTGTATCTAGTCTAACTGATTGATACACTAGTGAGAGTGGTGTGAATTAATTATTAATTAATTCACTAATTATTAACTCATTAATAAACTAAAGAATACATTAGTTAAATTCAGTGCATGGATAGTTTCAGTGGAGACCAGTGGAGAGATAGGTGAAAGAGCAGTGTGACTATTAGTTGTGACTATAGTGATGCATGGTTTGCATCCAACACTCAGTAGAGATGCCTTTAAATACTGCGTGAGAAAGGCTGGTGTAATTCGAACTCATCAAGAGCTATTCTTCAGCAGGGATTTCACAGTAGAGGCAGGCTAAAGGCTGGCAAAGATCGGTGCATGGATTTGCAAGATCAGTGCCTGATTTGTGTGTAGCAATTGGAGATTGTACTGAGAGCTTGTGATAAGCTTTGTATGATGATTGTTAAATGATATCTATGACATATATAATATACAGATAGTTGGGGTTTTCAGCTTTAAGCTTTCCCATTACATAATGTTTTCATATGTGTGAATTTTTATGGTTTTAATGTGTGCATGCAATTGATTTTATTTCCGCAATTAATGATCAATGGTAGAAGAGATTTTGTATTGTGCATGAAGTTAAAATAGTGTGTGATCAGGAGAATCTCGCTGAATAATATATTAGTTATTCAAATTTCTACAAAAAGGGTTTCGAAACAACAAGTTCTCTCCATTCTTCTCTATCAATCCTATCACCATGACGATAATTTGCATCTGAAAATGTCTTATCCGATATAGCTTCAAGAATTCCATCCATCAATTTCATGTCTGACTCACTCAGGAGGGCTACTATCATCTACTATTATCTGCCAACCATGGAATATTGAAAGATGAAAGGAAAGAATCCAAATGTATTTTTGCTTTCTCTGGAAATTCTACCACATGCCACGGATTCATGGGAGATGAAAAGCCATATCTTGCCATGCATACATCATTTCGCATTTTCTCCATTAACTAAATGTCATCTCATCTCCTGTATTTATGGATTGTCCAACACTGATGATCACTTCTAGCATTTTATCTTTCTTACGCCATCGATATGAACAATTTGGGTTAAATGAATGATTCATCATGTCAGCATATGGAATTAGCATATTGGTCTTCTGGACTTTGGCCCCAATTGTCATAGTCATTGTAATGCAACGTGATTTTGCAATACTTACTGCCCAAAGAAAACGTTCAGGGTCACAAGCAAGGCACTTCAGTTTAAATGGAACATCTGCACACCAGTTTCCTCTTCAAAATTTCCTTGTACGTTTTTGCTGCATTCTAATCATGCTAGCGAAATTTTCATCTTGTATTTCAAGAAGTTCCTCCTGTGTAGCAAGAAGTAAATTTGTCCTTTCCTCAAAACTAGGTAGAACAGATGTTGAAATACAGTGAAACAAGTGTCTTCGCTTCAAACAATGTGGAACAGGCCCACAAATTGATCCTTAGCATATTGAGAGTAAACTGAGATTTTTTTTAATCCCCAGACATAACTAGAGTAGCCATATTCATAAATACCCATTACGTTCACATTCAGAAATGGTTTTTAGTGGAATATTCCCCTGACAATAACTCCTTCACGAAGCCGAATTTTGCCAAACGATTTCTAGATTATATGAAACATGGTGCTCTGAACAAAACCCATGTCTCGGAATTTAGATATTCTACTACATTTAGTTGAAAAATTGATATTTTCACCTACAACAATCTTGTACTCAACTACCCAGTTGCTGCTTTTATGCATTTGGTGAATTCGTACTCAAATGCATTCCTGTATCGAACCTTCCTGCAACCAAGAAGACATCTATTAATAACGATATTATTACACAAAATACTCATTCAATTTGTTTAATAAAAAGAATTTATAATTTAATTCTAAATGCCTCTAATCATCAACTTAATAATATAAAACGGATTAAAACACTAGGTACAATCACAAAATTATCTGATAAAAGTCGTAAAAACATGGACAAAAATGCAGCTCAACAAACACGTTGCAAGGGCCCATAAAAAGCTTTGGCCACTCTACTATGGTCCTTACACCATCACCAAGGTCGTGGGTGACAACTCTTTTGAGTTAAGTATCCCCCCTTTCCTTGGCTTGCACCCAGTATTCAATGTGGACTGCCTTCGACCACACTTTCCACCATTGTTAGATACATCAGAAATAGAAAAGCAACTGACACTAACAAAGCTCAACCCAAATTGAATTGAACATGCTACAACCAATCAAATCATGGACACATAGATTAATATCACTCGACAACAGAGGGTCTAGCAATATCAGGTTGTCAAAGCAGGTCAACTCCTGCACCAAGGCAAGTGGCTCACCAGGGGTCAAGTTCAGTAGAATTTCCCAATATCATGGAGGCACTCAACGCAATGGAGACTATTGCTTCGTAAGGGGGAAGGATTGATCTAGGTGGATATCGGTGGCCACCCACCTATTCCACTGGCTCATAACACATTTTTCCTATTTTCACAAATTTCTATTTTTTGTAGCTTTTAGGTCCAAAACTTCTAGAGCCATTTTGAGGCCCTAAATGGGGTTTTTTGTGTTGACAATTTGGTAGGGAAGTGTTTAATTCATTTCTCTTACTCGATAACTGCTTGTGTTATACTTATATTACTTAGATCTTGTCTTCATTAGCTTATTATGTATTTCATCAAGTCAATTATCAAAACACAAGAGACACAAATTTTTGGCTCTTCAAGCCAGGGCCAAAACCTCTCCCTCTTGGAGAGGAAAACCCGATAATGATTCTTCTTATATATCATCAATTGAAGAGTACTATAACCATGACCTAGACCCTTGACACTAGTATGCCTCCAAGACCTTGTCACTACTCTTCTAGGCTCCTTATTTTGATCTTCTTTTCTGCACCATGCTACACCAGCACTAGGGAGACTCAGTCCCTGATCTAGTATCCTGAAATGATGTGCTCCTTCTCGATCTTCAAGAGACTCTTCCTCAACCTACCTTCTCACACTCTTGATGCCATATAACGAAATTTTGTTTCTTGTTGTGATACCTTATTTTCACGTTGTGATGACCTTCTTCCTTGTTGCTGTGTATGTCATTGAACTTAGGCAAGAGAGTGAAATCAATGATAGAGGCTAGCACTGCCTCTCCTCTGCATTGATCTCAATCCTTTCAATGAACCTTTTATTTGTTTTCCAAATACATCCTTATGCGTTGTCTATACACCTTTTCTGCATTGTATTGTAGACCTTCTTCAATTTTGTGGTAGCCTTTGACCTCCCTGAAATATGGGAAGGGTAGTATACTTAAAACAAAGATATGATGAAGCCTTCCTTCTTCGCTGGATTGCTCCTCTTCTTCGCACCAAAACGCAGACTCAAATATGCATTGATATCTCACACTAATCCGAAATATTTATGACCAAATGAGTCTGCAGTTTGGTCTATTTATAGGGACTGTGTCCCTCTGCCTAGGCCGACATGATCTCTTGTTGTTGGGTCGAATTAACAAGGAGTGTCTTCAACATATTTGGGCCGACTTCTTCCAATGTCTTCTATAGCATTTTGACAAGGTCTTGAGGTGTACATTTACATCAATAATTTTGTCTTTACAAGTGTAGCAACACTTCATATACATGATTCTAAATTATACATTTATGAAAATATGAAAAACCTCTAAAGACATCAAGAAGAAGTATTTTACCTATAATAAAAACTCATTGCTCATGAAACTGATGAGTTAAGTATTTACAAAATACATTTTATTATCTTTGTCTTCTTCATTACATAAATTCATAATTACAAGTCTTTATGAAGAGAAAACCTAGTTACACTTTCCAACATTTTGGAGAAATTGATTGGCAATAGTTGTAGTAAGAAATTGTACTTCTCGAATAGACCTTCCTGACGGCTATCGTTTCAGCCAAATGAAGATCGTATTTCAAAGTTATGACCTTGGGAAGTTGTTGCTCCAACTTATCCCATCGTGGCCCATAAGTCGTTGGTGCTTCATCTCATAGGGTTGCGTTTTTGGGTGTTTAGAATTTCTCTTCATGAGGAAAAGGCCTTTAAGTCTCATTGTAACACATTTGAGGAAGGAACTTAGTTGTCACATCTCTTCTCAGAGATAAGTTACCTTCGTTCGAGGTCATTTTCTTTCATTTACGTGTATACAATGTTACCTCTCAAACTAGCAGGGGTCCTAAAAGGGGATCCTTGAAGGGATACTAATAGGTCAAGGGAAACGATGGAGAAATAGCCCACTATCACCTCGGCTAAGGCTCCCTACTCTTTACATACTTTCACCGATGGGAGGAGAACCGTTATAATAAGGATCACGAAATTGAATGGATCGATGATAGGATAAGAGGTGGTCCTAAAAGCCTATTCATAAGAGAGGCTTAGATATATGGCTTGCTTGCTTTGAAAGCAAGGTGAAAGGCTCTCTAGGAAGGGCTTCAAGGAATTCTAAGAGCTAGGGTTTGAGTATATGGCTTGTCAAGAATATTCTTAGCTCCTAAAATCCTTGTGGCAACATGGCTTCCAAGTGGTCTTAGTGAAATTGGCTTCAATAAGTTGTGGAACCATACGAGACCAAGTGGACCCGAGGTTAGGTAAGGGGAATGGGGTTGAGAAACCAATGATGTGCTTGACCTAATCAGGGAGGATAAGAGGATCAAGGAAGAAATTTTCAATGAAAGGTAATGCAATGATCTCAATGAGCTTTCTAGCCTAAGGAAACCAAGGGAAATAATCGGTCTTTGAGATAGGGCTTGCGATATCTCAATGTCCCATCGTCAGAATCTCATGAAATTTTGAGGGTTTCTCACGGACAAACCAGCGCAATTGTGGACCAAAAAGAGAAGTGTTTGGATGGATATATTGTGAGATAATTGATTCCTGATGTGACCTACATATATTAGTCCTAGAAAAGAGGGGAAGGTGAAAGAAATAATCTTTGAGGTGATCATCTATGGAGGACTAGTGCCTAATCCTTTGGGGAGATTTGGAGTCAAGAGTAATAATTACTATGGACATTCAATTTTCTATGTCAAGGAGGCCTTAAAGACAACTTTGCATAGCGTTAGGGTAGCAACAAAAGAAACTTTGGGATATTTATAACTCGTTTTTCAAAATTGATGACTTATGAAGATGAAATTCAGTTAAAAGAATCTCTAGAAATATTATTTCATAATACATGGCCCATACATGGTGCATCACTATCTAGAACCCTAATTTCCACAGCTTTGCATAAATGGATGCAACAAATTATCCCTAGTATAGCGAAAATCCAGTAGCAATATATGTGACAAAATAAAAAAGAAAAAATAATAGCATTAAATGTACGTACACGTATTAAGAGTATATCTAACCATCAATTTGAGAATCAAGAAGCTCCAAGAAAAAAGAAAATAATCCAAACATCAAAATTCATTCCATGCTTCAAAAGTTCATCCTCCAAGAAGGATAGTGATGTTCTCTAAAGAGATCCAAGTCCAAATCCAGTGATGATACTAAAATGAATACTCATCACTTGTATTTATACACTCATAATGAGTTTGATTTAGCTAATTAGGCCTATATTAACCCCTACAATAAAATAATGTGCAAAATAACTAACTTTTGGTAACAGGCCCACGAAACTAGCTCATAAACAAAAGAATAAGTCTCTCAAGAGGTCAAATTATCAATAATGCATGTCGTTGGACCTTCTAA
This sequence comes from Pinus albicaulis, assembly GCA_034641835.2. Lineage (NCBI taxonomy): Eukaryota > Viridiplantae > Streptophyta > Pinopsida > Pinales > Pinaceae > Pinus > Pinus albicaulis. Next base: position 502,295,286 of record CM076578.1, on the reverse strand, counting down.
GAAGCCTGGGGAAGTCCACAAGTGCCAAAATGATGAATAAGACACCCAAAAGTAGTGGACAAGAAGTTGGCCCCTTTTTCTCCAAATAATAAACCTATGGTGCTTCCAATGTGTATTGAGGCACACAAGTAACCTCACGGTCCTCCAAGTAGATCAAAGATGCATGTAGACCGTATGTAAGAGCTCAAATGATGGTGTAAGTGATGCCACATCAACATACAAGTCCCGGGTCATCTTCTAAGTGCATGGTACAATTGTGGGGCCGACTAGGCATGGTGAACCAAGAGCATATTCCTCGTCCAATAGGTGAATCTTGAGGAATATTTGAACATATCTGGGGATACGTGGACTATTTTCTACTGTTGTGGAGGCTCATGGCTCTCTACACACACCCTAAATGTGCCACTGTAGCCCTCTAGAGGGTTAGGACCCCTTATAGGGAGGCTAAACCTCAAATGGACACCATATGCAATCCTGCATAAGATCCAATGCCTTCCTTAACCTTCGAGCACAACAATTCATTTTAAAGTAATTGAGTTAAAGATCTTAAAAACCATGGAAAATAGGTGGGTTTTTCATAATGGCATGCCCTTCCATAGAGGGCTTTGAAATGTACTAATGTCTCCAAGCTCCAAAAGGAGTTAACCAAGTACCCTATTAGGTGGTTTCTATATTTAGAGGAGATAATATGTCTAAGGTACATCCTTCAAATGGCGGTGGCATGTGATAAATAGATGAATGGAATAGGGAATGAAAGGGGCAATCTTGGGCCACGAGTCGGGGTACAAGGGTAGCTAGGAAAGGGAAGCCCACACTTGGGTATATAATGTATAGGAGGGACCAATCATGGTGCAGAGGTGCCCCGACCTTGATTTTTCCACCCTTCTTTATATGAATTTTTCCTTTTATTATTTTTCTTTGATTATTGCTCGAGGCTCAAAGGATAAGAGCATGATGTGTATGGTATAGTAGTGGATACCCCCTTTAAGGTAGGGTGGTTCATTGCGCACGGTTGGGACAATCATGGGTTCTCGAATGATACAAGAGGCTCATTTAGGGCCTATGGAACCAGGGTGATGGTCATGGGTGGGTAGAGCTCATGCATTGGCTTTTTCCCACGTGTTAAATATGTTTCTCTCGACCATATGTTGCATCTTGTGGTACATTTTCCTGTTGAATGTGGCTAATTTTTCTTTTATTTTTTTCTTTTCAGCTACATCAACCTTTGGGGGCATCGTTCCAAGCTTGACCCAAGGTGTGGACAAGGGGAAGGGGAGGTTAACCCTATGTGGACCCAGTGGAGAAACGTGGACCCAGGTGGGAAGATGATGAATGGGGTTTGTTATCACTGGAAAATCGGACAAGAAAAGGTGACATTATTTAATGTCAGGAAGAAGGATTTACAGGACTGAAATACATTAGAGAATTTGAAGTATTTAAAAATATCTAAGATCTAAAAGGAAAAATAAAATTGCGCAGAGAAGGAACCAGTTAAATGCGCCTTTGTGTGCATAATTCTTCGATAAGCGCGCCTTGCACGGCTTTCCCTCAAAAAGCCGCGCGGCCCTGAAAGTGGCGGAAGTCACTTTCCGGGACCACAAGGCACACTCCAGGACATTGTTCCCACACTTGAGGCCACCTAAGGACAGCCGCCCAAGCCTCCTTAGGACCTCAAGAGAGTACACAATGGAATAAATGTGGCACACAATGCAATCACCCTCCTCTCTTGGGTCACCATCCACAATGTACCAAGAGAAGGAAGGAGGATTTGAATTCTCCTATAAAATGCCACCAAGAGATGAAAAATATGAGAAGACATTGTTATGCTGGAAAAAATTTCCCCAAGTAATACCAGCAGTGTGTGATCCAGAGCAGAGATAGAGGGGAGTCGGTTTTTGGCCATCCAACAACTCCAGTCCACCATAGTAGAGAGAGGGAGACTTTGCGCCAAGGCAGCTTGGAAGTAAATACATCCTTGCATCGAGACTTGGAGCTCCATAGTTCTAAGGGCCCCTTGGCAAGTGGGTTAAAGTTTCATCCTCATTTCCTACCAGCACTCAATAAGAGGGGACGTAAGCGTCACCGTTTGGATTATTGAAGTTGTTTGACTCTATTTAGAGCTTTTGTTTTATTTGTTTTAGTTTTAGTTTAGTTTTTATGTTTTAATATGCATGCTATTTCTCTATCTAGTATGTTTATGTTTTAGCATGTTCCACTAACTTGCTTGACTCCATCTATTTTCTACCTGTGACCAATAACTTAAGAGGGAAAAAACACCCCTCTTAAGCAAGTGTGATTTAGTACATTCATGCGCCAAACACACTAACACAGGATTGGTGACTCCACTAACTTTTATTTCCAAGTTTATTTGGTTGTGCCTTTTTGCAGAGACCTCCATCTTTGTTGTGGAGTTGGGCTGGAGCAGCCCCCTTTCTCTCCTTCACTGTCTGGTTCATCCCTAGTGGTAGGATGAAGCTGAAGAGCTCCCGAAAAATTTACTTTGGAGGAAAATTGCACGAATTTTTGACAGACAGACGTGCCCTAGTGCGCGCGTTCAGAAGTGACCTGCGCGCGGCCTTTGCGTCTGTTTCAGCTTTTTCCGTGCAGAAACTAGAAGTTTTATTTTTCCACTATTTCCATCTTTCCTTGCTTGTAAAAAGTGACTGACAACCCATAATACATCTACCAGCACTGGTTGAGGTTCCCCACAACTTGTTAAAGCTCACTTTTAGCTACTCTTAGTAGTTTAGGTGTTAGTTTTATTTCAAGTTGATTTTTGCAAAGTTAACACATAGTTTAAGTAGGAGGAAAATCAAATTGCATTCCAAAATAATTTATGTTTTGCGAATTTAGGTACCAAAACACCTACTAAATTAGCCAAAATTAAGTGGCCCAAGTCCACACATGCTTAGCTAGTTCTCTTTCATTTTTACAGTGTAAAAGTCATTAATTTAGTTCAATTTTTGCACTAGGATTTCAGGAACAGGATCGAATTTTCGGTAGAAGAACAATTAATCTCTGCTGCCTTTGCACCCTCGGGTGATCCTAGGCAAGCATATGAACACTCCCTATTTGACAACTCACCATCTCCCTATAGTTGATCATATAGATTAACTAGGAAAAATTGAAAATGGCCCATATCCACACATGTTTTTCTTTTGAGTAAGGAACAATAGAACATAGTTTAAATAGGGGATTTTGAAAAGGATCATCGCATATCCACATGTTAAAACTATGTTCTTGTTCACCTTTTTTTCACACACATCCACACCTTAAGTAAAGCAAAGACACCTAAAACTAACTTAACAAAACTCACTAAATTCTCCCCACAAGGGCCACAAAATAATTTATAGTCTAAGTTAGGACCAAGGGGATAGGAATCCGATAAGCCACCTTGGTTAGTCTTCATATTGAAACATAGAATTTGAATGTATAGGGAACTTTCAAATCTGCCTATCCGCCCACGGCAAATAAAATCGGAGCGCAGTAGAGACCCGATTCAGAGGGGGTTAGGCTTAGGCCCAGTGCGTGCAATATCAGTTGGGCTACCTGACCCAATTGATACTCGGTACTGGTAGCTGAACTACCAAGAAGCCCAAGACTCGAACGCTCACGTGGGGTGGAGGTGCTTAGTGGCCAAAATTAGGGCATCCTTTCCCTATAGGTGACGGTACAGGCAACACTAGATCCTCTACCCTTACCTTGGTGGATTTTCTTCGGTTGACTGGGGCGTCACCAGTTCTTTTAGGACATTGTGCCAGCATTCGCAAGATATATTCTCAAGGCCCAGTTAAATTTGAGCGTGTGAGGATGATTAGGTCTTCTAGGATTTGAGTATCATATGCAAACAACAAAATACCATATTTTTTGACTGACTGATCACATAGGATTAATTTAAAGGGAAAATTTATTTTATTTTCACTTTGTTTTATGTATGCGATCATATTTTTACTTTAATTATAATCTCTATCTTGTCAAATATTTCCAAAACCATACCTAGTCGATGCCAAAATGGACCCAACGGGACCTCGTCGATCTAGACTTTTTTTGGACCTCCCTCCATTACCGGGATGGGTTCCAAGTCTTTCGCCATTTAGGCATCAAAGACGGAATGCAACCACCATTATTGGTTTGTCTTTTTTTAGGGCATATTTAGTTGGGAACCCTAGTCGGTCTCCCAACGCCACATCGGTGAACACCCCAACAGGGTCACCACACACCACTCCTCCCACAATCCCTAGCGGGTAGATGAGTGCTACCCATTCGGGAAGCCAGGTGAACGCACATCATGATACGTCACAAACAAACCCTATTCCTAACCAGAACATTGTGTTTTCACAAGTCGCAATGGCAAAAACCTCGTAGTCACCTTTTCTAGCTTCGTTAAATATACCAGATTTAACCAAGTTGACAAACGACCCCATTGCACACAACCCCATATGGCCTCCCATGCCCACGAAGCTCCCTTCATACATTGCAAAATTTGAAGGGAAGCAAGCGGAAGACTCAGGAAATCATGTTATGAATTTCCACCTATGGTGTTCATCGAACAGTATCGTTGACGATACTATTCGACTAAGACTGTTTCAACGCACTCTAACTAGAGTAGCAACAAAATGGTATGTGGAGCAACCCTCTGCTAGACATGGAACCTTTAGTGCCCTCGCTACTACTTTCTTGACCTATTTTCAGTTACCCATCCACCACGATTCCAGAATGGAGTTACTGACCCACTTTAGGCAAACCCCCACCGTCCATATCTCGGACCATCTCCACGAATGGCGACGGCGTCGTATTTTGTGTAAAGACAAACTCAACAATCGAGTTCTGTTAGACATGTTCCTGAAAACTCTCACCGTGGAGATTTCAAAGGATGTGGCGCAACCAAGGTTGCACGACTCGTTTGGCTATTGACTCGGCGACCTGTATAAGACTTGGGATCGACCCGTATAAGGATCGTGTAAGACTCGACAAAATTTTCCCTCCTTTTTCACTTTTCCTCCACATGATTTCCACAAATATATATATATATATATATATATCAAATTTTGAGGTTCTCCACGGGTCTTATCCGAGTCATATGCGGTTCTTCACAGGTTCAATGTGGGTTTTGGAGGGTACAAATAGAAACCACAGGTTTTATACAAGTGACCCAGCTCACTATAAAACCCACCAAGACCCGCGGGTACTCGCGTGTCTTATAAGAGTAGTGCTACACTGGGCGCAACAAAAGCCCATATCCGAAGAGGATGCCATCAGTAAGGCCCAATAGCTCAAGCTGATTTATACGTAGTCAAGGTATATTTACAATATCCTGCCAAATTCCCTGCGCCTGCAAACTTACAAAGAATGGCCAGGCGCGTCGAACTCTACAGACAGTTTAACTGGTCATTGACCCAAAATCACCTAAGCAACATTGTTCAATACCCCGGTTACACGTATGATTCTACCCAGAACATACCATAGTCCAACTACCAAATTCATCACATGCCTCCGCAAAATTTGACCAGTAGGGCGTCATCGTACCACCATCAGTATGGAGGATCCTATCCTCCGGCTCAGGGGACCCAGTACGTAGATATACATGTTGACAGAAGTGCTCCCCCCAACAGTGATTTACGAACATGGGACCGCAATACGCCCAATCTCCAACACAAAACTCGCCCATGCAAAATAATGCATAGGTGAACTTTGTGCAACCATCCCAAAACCAACCGCACCAGCCATACAACCAGGAGAATCCAAATTATCCTCCTAACGCGGTTAAGAAAAAAGGAAAAAACAAGCCTAAGGGAAATCCTAGACAGGGGGGGCAACAATCAGCAACACCCTCCGCGATCTCAGATTGGAGGCAACTCCAACCGAAATCAAAAGCAGGAGACAGGCAAACCCCAAAGGCAGAACAAGAGGGAAATTATTCGGACTAACCACTCTTGTTCGATATGTGGTGAGTACAACCATTACACTCACCACTGTCTCGACCTCCTTGAGCTGAAGAAGCTACAAAGTAACAGTGGACAAGGGGGAGGGGGGGATCCTCCCAGCAAACAACAGTCATGCAGGATCCTTTAACCCATCAAGGGAGAGTTAGCACGCAACAACAAACTCCCGACGATTCCGCAAAAAACAACCATGAAATCTACATGGCTGGTGAAGAAATTTTTTTTCAGAAACAAAATCGAAATTATGATGCCCCACCAGACACCAACGCGTCAAGGGCTAGAACCAGTGCACCAACAACACCTTTGACCATATCAAAGATGCCTATTTAACCTTTGCCAAATATAGCTAAGGGACCAACTAGGCGAGCAGAAAACTATTCCAAAGCAGCCCATAACTACAACATCATGGATGATCTAGCTCAATCTCTCGTCGCTATGTCAGCTTTGGAGGTGTTACAATCATGCCCAAAGCAGCGGAAAGCCTTACTTTCCGCTCTAGGTGCCATCGACCCTGCTGATTCACGCTTGATGGCTTTTGATTTGTACAAAGGCACCCCTAGGCTTCCTTCAATGGTCGCATTTCAGATACCGGTGTTAGTCCAAAACATCACCATTCAGTGATGTATCATTGACGAAGGTGCATCCACATGCATCATGTCAAAGAACATTTGGCAGAAGTTAGGGTCTCCCGAACTAAAGCCATCAGACATCATGCTCAGATCATACGATAGTTGCCCTGCAGCCCTCGTCGGTCTCTACCAAAATGTCTTGGTCTGCTTAGCCGAAAAGACGGTCCTTATAGACATTGAAGTCTTGGATGCCCAATTGGACTACAATATACTCCTTGGCCAGAGCTATTGTACGACATGTCAGCCATAGCCTCCTCTGTCTTCCGAGCTATGATGTTCCCCCATGAGGACCGCATCATTACTGTCGACCAGTTAACACATAGTGAAAATCGACCCCTAACAAATACCAATGTCATTCTACCCTATGTAGACACATACGCTGACGCACTTACACGGTACTAGGAATATGGCCCTGGCTAGTTCAAACTGTCGTCCATCTTAGGGTCATTCCTAGGTGATCCCCCTATTATCACAAAGCCATCATCTGGCATCATAGAGGCTCTAGTGTGCATGATGTCCACATCAAGCACCAAAGCCAGTCAAGACATGGAGACAAGCAGTAATGACACCAAGTCCTCGGCTACGGCATCCTCCCTAGCCTACACCGCCTCCCAAACTCCTTTTCACTACCACCAGCTGGTTTCGTATCCTAGCAGGTCTTGGCCATAGTCATATTACCAAAGTATCTTTTGCGATACTAGTTTGGTACCTCGTTCCTCCTACTGGGATGGGAGCCATACACATCACCTCTACAGGGTTAGTGCCCCTCAGTCCTAAGGAGGCCCCACCCTTTCAGTAGACTATCGCAAACATCCCTGTACAGGTAACTCCTACCACAAAAGCGATGATCACGGCCAAGAAAAGAGGAAATAAGGTGGAAATTCCCACCACGCAATGGGAATCACCACACTACACCATATGTGATGTAGTAGGACACCGTACCCACATATGCCCAGAGTTGGACGAATTAAAACCACTCCTTAGCTCTGCGGTAGGCATCACGGCTCCAAGTTCCCTTTAAAAGGAACCTACCACCAAAATGCAAGGCAAAGCATTGCGTACCAATCACACATGCACTATTTGCAGGAATTATGGACACTATACCCATCATTTCCTAGAGATACCGCGATATAGGGACGCCTTACACACCATCAAGCGATCCTATCAAGAGGATCCCTCCACCCAATCTTCTGGAGATGAACCTCGTGTTATTCTATACTTGCAAGAGGAGTGACAATCGCCAGATATACTCTCAGCCATACCACCTCCTCCCATCGATCGTTGCATACTTTGTGATGAGCGCGATCATTTCATCTTCGATTTCCAAGCTCTGGAAATGTTCCAGCGATGGTATCCAGTTCATGTAGTATATCGCACTGACCTTGCCACCCAGTATTCATGTCAGATTTGCGGTGGCAATCACTCGGTGCGCCATTGTCACTACATACCTAGATTTCACGTAGCGCTAGCTTGTATGCGATCAACCATAGTTTGCCTCTCCCAAGAAGATGGCTCAGACTCGAAATCTATGAATAGCTTGACAACCCAAGAAGATGTGACGAGCAAATCCATCCTCTTTCTATCAGCTAAAAAGCGACCAATCAGGGAACCCTTAGTTACCCCCAACCACTCTCTGCAGAGAAGACCAACATGTGTGTTATGTAAAACGCCCAATCATGTGGTCGCCACTTGCCCTGACTTAGAAGTGCTACGCCGCTAGTACCCAGTCATGCCACCAAGTGAGCAGAATGGGAACCCTATATCTAGGCTATTTTGCGTAGTGTGTTAAGACAATCACCATGAACATCACTGTACCTATATCCCAATATTTCGTCCTCTAATTGATATGATACATACATTAGAAAAGAAAAACGACGATCTCCTCAACCGGTATAGAAGGTATATCACCCCCAGGCCAGCAACCCCAAATACCCACCTCGGCGTAATGGATAAACTGGGACGACGCACCAACAAAGCATGACCAAGGTCTAACCTAGGATAACATGTGGACTATGCGACCTGATTGGCCACCGAGTTAATCAGTGCAAAGAACTGAAACACTTCGCAAGCATTTTTCGCACAGTCTCTTCTCTCCCACGGAGACTTCTCTCTAACCAAGAGAAGATCACGCACACCTATTGCCAGATTTTTTCACACTTTCATCATACAATTAAATGTGAACATCTCTCGAAGCTTAGAGCGGCAAGAGCAACGTTAAGTCTACACTCCCCAAAAGAGTTAGACACACACATGCCAAAAACTCAGAAATGGAAGCAGAGGACCTCATCTTCTACATCGGATCCCTTCTGAGCATCCACTTCAAGGACAAGGAGTAGTGTTGATTCCCACACAATCTACTTAGTTGGCACAATGGTACCATGCACCATTTGCACTGGCCATAACCACGAGCTAGAGGCATGCCCATTAATGGAAACATTCAGACACCTCTGCACCAGGCACAATTTCCACCAATAGGAAATTGACCATCCTAACAGGGGACCCAACCTTGCGCTCACGCAAGCTCCCATCACATAAATCCCCCCCAAACCACCATACACCTACCAGGAGCAGGGGAACCTAGTTGCCTCATCCCCTTGAGTTACCATGCGTGTCGATTACTGCAGACGGTTTGATCGAGCCCAAGGTCACCTAGGCAGTAGTAATCTGTAACACTGTGATCAACACTTCATAAATGCCCAAAGAAGGTACCACACATTCGCACCTCCGAAAAAATAATTTTTCAGTGCCGATAGGTATGCCCTCTGTCATCTTATTTTTTAAGCACATGCCTTTCAAATAATATTTGAATAAATAAGATGCCTTCACTTTGGGTATTTGTTTTTGCAGGTAGTGTGTAAACCATCTACTGCTCCATCTACTGAAAGTTCCAAGAGTAGGGATCATTCTACCCCAAGCATGATAGAGTTCCAGAAAAAATATACATCTCTTGACATCATTTCTCCATCAGAAATTAAGCATAGGTTCCAAACACCCGACCATGTTTATCATCATCTCACATTGCACATGATAAGCATCCTCGTTGATCAGTAGAGCCTCCCCTCCATGGCGCTCGCCACCCAAAGTAGACCATATATCACAAACAATAGTGATGCCATGGCCATACCACTGTAGTCCGGGAAGAACCTCATGCCTATTCACTCGCCATGCATCAGGTCAAGTTTTACCATATCAAAATAAAACCCCTTTCCTGGACGACTAGGTTGTGCAAGTAGATTGAAAGCGCACTACCACGCCTTGCATTTGGCCTACCATACCTCTATCAGCATAACCCATCTGTGAATTTTTTTTCATCTGCTTCATCAACCCCACACAAGAGACCAACCAATGGGGTCCCCACCCTCAACGAAACACCTTCCTCACAACATCAGTGAGTGAACACTTTCATGTTTTGGGGCACCCGTCTTTGTGTTTTGTACAAACCAAACCCCATTATTTTATTCTTTTGGTAAGTGTACAAAGACCGCAAACGACGCACTATGTCCCCCACCTACTCATTCATTTTTTCTCCCATGGCAGCAGTCCCTGTTCACCCTTGGTCGGAGTATCAAACCCTCACGCAAAAGCCACCATGATATTCATAACTAGTTTATACCCACCCTCGAAGTCCTACCGACTCCAGGGATTCCCCCCATCAGGAATAGTTATGATTGCCGCCAAGCCGCTTTTCATACTTTGAACTTGGGCCACTGAATTCATCAGTTTTCAGTCACCCGACGCCATCATGCCTATGTTAAACCCATCACATCCAGGATCCTGATCCTCCGTATTAGTGACCCCCTCGTTTGGTTGAGGCTTCCTTTTTGTCGACATCAACACCTCTTTTCCAAAAAGGAAGCGGTACCTTGGATCACCCCTCGCCACAAAAAGGGCATCCTCGGGTGGCACTGTGGGAGATGCCATCGCCCACAGATGTCATCGATCCTCCTGACATTCGAATACAACACAATCTTTCATGTTAATATGGTATCATACCTTACAACCATTGCACTTTGATTAAATTCGTCAAAGACTCGTGCCTTTATAAGTGTCTCTTTTAGCAATGCTTACACGGGAAGGTCCCAGTCAGCACCTATGCGTACAATGCACATTTATATGCCATACCAATTTCATGCATATGGGTACTGCATTCCACCTATCTTCAAAGAAAAAACGACCCTGAGGGCATCAGCAGTCGTCGTCATCAACTAACATATCACTACCATACTAGTGACATAGACAGAATCTGTATCTGTCAAATAGATTTGTTTAATTAGACAAAGCATCATGAGAATGGGACATGCCCGCCTCGTAGAAAATTTGTATATATTGTATTGTACCATTACTTGCAGGGATCCCATAGGACATGGTTGCTCTTCGACCCGGTGCATACGACAAAGCTAATATTAAGTGTAATCATAAAGCATGTGCAACCAACCTATCATCCAATCAATATAAATATACCTACATATATGATTACTCATGCAATAAATCCGAAAGCAAATGCAAACCCAAACACATGGAATATGATGTGGGCGGGAGGAGGGAAAATATGGTTTCCATGTGAGGTAAGAGGAATCCTTAAGAGAAGGAACACGAGTTAATCTAGAAATGCGGAGCTTTCCCTCTATGTACACAATGGTAGAATGAGTGATTATCCTTAAGAACTTATTATCACAATCATTGCTCATAATGTTGTGCTTTGAAGGTGTCACAAGGTTGTGAAGAGAAGGGAACAGAGGGTGAGAGAAAGGAGTGCAACAAACAGGTTTCCCAAGGTGGTGTTCATATTGGAGAGGGAGGGTCATTGATTGATCAAAACCCTGAGGGTGTGTCCACGGAGGTAAAGTATAATCAATGAGGGGCTCTTCCTTCACACTATACTTGGAAGGGGGAAAGGGCTCATCGTCACTTGAGATTATATGACAAGGGGTGAGGGAATCACTTGATGAAGACTCAAGATGATGAACAATAGGAAAAGGAAAAAGGGAGGTTGAAGTATTGTATTCAATGGGTTTCTCTTCCCCAAAATCATAATCTAAAGGCTCAAGTGATTTGAATATATAATCAGACTGAGGAGAGGTGGGAGCCTTATCGATTTCCTTAGTATCAAAGATTGGGTCTCTCCTAAAAGGAAAATTGTCACTTCCAATTTCCCTTCTTTATGCAAGGGAAAATAATAATTCTCCTTCCCAAGGGTATCAATGTATATGTCATTAGAAATAATGCCTGATAGAAAGGGAAGACCAATCTCAACATCATCCTCCTTGTCGGTGTCGTAAATGGGAGCGAAATCAATTTGAGGACCAACAATATCCCATTTCTCGTTTTCAATGTGGAATTAATCTTCAATGTCATCTTCCAAGGGGCTAATGGGATCACCTTCCTCAGGGTTCTCAAAAGGAGAGTCATCAGGATTAATATGCTTAAGAAATGTAAGGTTAGTCTCAACTTCACCTTTCATAGACTCATCCTTCCCAACACATGTGTTCTCAAGATAATCTTTTTCATCATGTGGACCCAAGGAGGACTCATCTTCCTGCTCATTACTTAGATCCACAATTTCTTGATGATGCTCAATGAAGGCTTCCTCTTGGATGCCTAATGTAGGGTATACTTGATAATGTTTAAGAAAACCATCAATGAACTCCTCAATAGATGAGTTGGTCTTAGGTTCATGATCATACAACCATGAGTTGTGACCACCGAGAGATCCCATGAACAACAACATAAGGACATCTTGGTGAACCACTTTCTCTCTTGAATCATGTGCATTAAATATTTATACATGGACAATTGTGGATAGTGGATCACCATCAAACACAGGCACCCCACGTACCATACAAATTGTGACATGATTAGGGTGCCCAGGGATGCTAGCAATGTCCAAAGCAGTGTTTTAAAAAACAAAATCGAGTTCCGACCAGGCCGAGGGTCGGCTTGGACTCCGACTCCGAATCGGTAATGACTCGGTCGACTTGGTTTCAATGATTCGGTTTTTGTAAAAAATACATTAAATATTATTTTTTTTGTACAAAAACATAAATTTAAAGATTTTTATTCATGTTTCCAAACAAAAAGCATTACAATATAGACAAACAACAACATATGATCAAAGTAGGCTCATGAATATATCCATTATATCAAAATTGCACCCAGTGCATTGTCCAAAGACCAATACATTATGATGATATAGAGATCAAAACAAAAAACATAACCAATGTCACTAACATCAAGGTACATAGAGGGATTGGTGCTCTTGATTAAATACGAGTTCCATACCCTAATACATGACAAAATTCGATGGAAACATTACAATAACCCAATCCTGAAATCTTGAAAAAATGATAAGTCTGCTGGATTTTGAATGAGATCTAAAATTCTACTTTCTCCATATGAAATCCAATGAGGTCGGAACCACTCTCAAACATCCCGAGTCATTTCATGGTAATGTTAAAAATTTAAGTAAAAGGATGAAAATGAAGATTAAGGAGAATGTCACTTTTACTTTAAGAATTTAACATTACCATGAAGCTGCTCCAAAAACCAACTCCACAACTCTTCAAAAAACCCTCACAAATGCTCAAGCAAATTCAATGAGATAGATGTGAGGTATTGAGAGGGGTTGGGTAAGTTAAATAGGATGGGGAGGGGTTAGATAGCCTAAACAAAACCTAACAGCAAAAAAAAATTCATTTTCAAGTCCGATTTTTTATTATTTTTGGGCCCTCGACCGGTTTAACTCGGACCAGGCCGAGCCGGCCGGTTTGTTACCAAGCCAGCCGAGTCGGTATACCGCTCGGCCGAATCGGTAACAAGCCGGCCGCCTGACCGGTTTAACTGCCGAGTCGGACCGGCCTACCCTTTGGCTCGATCGACTCGGCCGGTTCTGAGCCAGACTGGCCTAGTTTTAAAACTATGGTCCAAAGTAGGGAAATCATCAAATAAAGACAACTTGTTTGATATATACATGAAAACTATGTAGGAGTTGCTGGGGTGAATTTAAAGATGCGTAGAAACATGCTTGCTTCACCCTACATGCATCGACCTTAAAGTTCAATGAAGAACTAGGGCTTCATTCTTCCAATGGAGTCGCCAATAATGATATGTCAATATGTCATATGGGGAACAAAACACACGTCTCGTGTCCCATACAACAACACCATAAATGTTACCAGTCAAACTAGCAGGGGTCCTAAAAGGGGATCTTTGAAGGGTTACTACTAGGTCAAGGGAAAAATGGAGCAATAGCCCACTGTCACCTAGGCTAAGTCTCCCTACTCTTTACGGACTTTCATCGATGGGAGGAGACCCATTATAATAAGGATCACGAAATTGAATGAATCAATGATAGGATAAGAGGTGATCCTAAAAGCCTATGCATAAGAGAGGTTTAGATATATGGTTTGCTTGCTTTGAAAGCAAGGTGAAAGGCTCTTTAGGAAGGACTTAAGGGAATTCTAAGAGTTAGGGTTTGAGTATATGACTTGTCAAGAAGATTCTTAGCTCCAAACATCCTTGTGGCAATTTGGATTCTAAGTGGTCTTTGTGAAATTGACTTCAATAAGTTGTGGGACCACATGGGACCAAGTGGACTCGAGATTAGGTCAAGGGAATGGGGTTGAGCAACCAATGATGTGCTTGACCTAATCAGGGAGGAGAATGGGATCAAGGAAGAAATTTTCAATGAAAGGTAATGTAATGATCCTAGTGAGGTTTCTAGCCTAAGGAAACCAAGGGAGGGAATCGGTCTTCGAGCTAGGGCTTGCGATATCTCAAGATCCCACGGTCCGAGTCTCGTGAAATTTGGAGGGTTTCTTGAGGATACACTAGTGCAGTTGTGGACCAAAAATAGAGTGTTTGGATGGCTAGATTGTGAGATAATTGATTCCCTATGTGACCTATGTAGGTTAGTCCTAGAAAAGAGGGGAAGGTGAAAGAAATAATCTTTGAAGTGATCACATATGGAGGACTAGTGCCTAATCCTTTAGGGATATTTTGAGTCAAGAGTAATAATGACTATGGACATTGAATTTTCTATGTCAAGGAGGCCTTAAAGACAACTTCACATAGCATTAGGGCAACAACAAAAGCAACTTCAAGAGCTTTATACTTCGTTTTGCAAAATTGATGACTTATGAAGATGAAATTCAGTTAAAAATCATCTCTAGGAATATTCTTTCATAATACACGACCCATACATGATGCATCACTATCTAGAAACCCAATTTCCACAACTTCGTAAAAATGGATGCAACAAATTAGCGCTAATATAGTGAAAATCCATCAACAATGTATGTGACAAAATAAAAAAGAAAAATTAATGGCATTAAATGTATGTACATGTATTAAGAGTATATCCAACCATCAACAATTTCAAAATCAAGAAGCTCCAAGACAAGAAAATAATCCAAACATCAAAATTCATTCCATGCTCCAAAAGTTCGTGCTCTAAGAAGGATAGCGAAATTCTCTAAAGAGATCCAAGTCCAAACCCAGTGGATACTAAAATGAATCCTCATCACTTGTATTTATACACTCCTAATGAGTTTGATTTAACTAATTAGGCCTACATTAGCCCCTACAATAAAATAATGTGCAAAATAACTAACTTTTGGTGACAATCCCACCAAATTAGTTCATAAACAAAAGAATAAGCCTCTGAAGAGGTTGAATTATCAATAATGCATGTCATTGGGACTTCTAGCAAGGCTGATGAAGTCCACAAGTGCCATATGATGAATAGGACTCCCATAAGAAGTGGACAAGGGGTTGGCCCCCTTTTCTCCAAATAATAAACTCGTGGTTCTCCCAATGGGTGTAGGAGCACACAAGTAACCTCATGTGTCTCCAAGTAGATCTAAGATGCCTGTAGACCATTTGCAAGGGCTAAAATGATGGTGTAAGTGATGCTAGATCATCATACAAGTCCCGGGTCACCTTCCAAGTGCGTGGTACAATTGTGGGGCCGACTGAGCATGGTGAACCAAGTGCATCTTCCTCGTCCAATAGGTGAATCTCGAGCAATCTCTGAACATATATGGGGATTTTTGGAGTGTTGTATACTGTTGTGGTGGCCCATGGTTCTTTACACACCCTACATGTACCAATGTAGCCCTTTGGAGGGTTAGGACTCCGTATATGGAGGCCAAACCCAAAATGGAAACCATCTACAATCTTGCATAAGATCCAATGCGTTCTCTAGCCTTCCAGCACAACAATTCATTTAAAGTAATCAAGCTAAGGAGCTTACAAAATATGGACAAAAAGTGGGTACTTCATAATGGCATGCCCTTCCATAGTGGGCTTTGGCATGTGCTACTGCCTCCAATTTCCAAAGGGGGTTAATCAAGTATCCAATTTGGTGGTTTCTACCTTAAGAGGGGATAGTATGTCCAAGGTACATCCTTCAAATGGTGGTGACATGTGATAAAGAGATGAACATAATAGGGAATAAAAGGGGCAATCCTGGGCCACATGTCAGAGTACAAGGGTAGCTTGTAAAGGGAAGCACACACTTGGGTATATAATTTATAGGAGGGAGCAATCATGGTGCATGAGGTTCCCCGGCCTTGATTTTTCCACCCTTCTTTATATGCCTTCTGCCTTTTATGATTTTTCTTTCATTAACTGCTCGGGGCTCAAAGGATAAGAGCATGATGTGTAACGTATAGCAGTGGATACCCCCTTTAAGGTAGGGCAATTCATTGCGCACCAGGGGTTTGGACAATCATGGGTTCCTGAATGATAAAGGAGGCTCATCTAGGGCCTATGGAACCAGGGTGATGGGCATGGGTGGGTAGAGTCCATGCATTGGCTTTTGCCCACGTGCTAAATATGTTTGTCTTGACCATGTTTTGCATCTTGTGGTAAATTTTCCTGTTGAATGTGGCTATTTATGTTTTTTTTTTTTTTCTATTCAACTACATCAATCTTCGGGGCATCGTTCCGAGCTCGACCCAAGGTGTGGGCAAGGAGAAGGGGAGGCTAACCCTACGTCAACCCGGGTGGGAAAGATGATGGATGGGGTTATAATAAATGGAAGGGGAGTGATATATGTTGATGGAGAAGTAGGACCACACAACCAAAATTGGGGTTTCCCATGTAGTACCACCCTAAAACCCAAAGGTCATTAAAGGAGATCCCACGAGACTATGATCCAAGGGTTACATCCAAAAGAGGTCTAGGGGACAAAAGCACAGACCTAGCCCACTCTTTCCGCCGAATCCCCCGATTAATCCATGCCAGAAGTGTCCATGATAAGAAAACTCAATACTCAATTACCAAATGACAAGGTATACTTTTAGGTTTAGGAGGCCCACCTTCAAACATACGATCATGACAGATGGGTGATGGACCACATGGTTGGCTCAGGTTGCAGAGAAATGGCACAATGAGCTAGTTGGTCGCTGCAAGGGGCTGCTAGCTGCCGGCTGAGGACCATCTTGGAGAAAATTTTCTCCTAGGGTTATCACCCACAAAGTGGTAGGTAACATACAGTTTTAACATTTTCCATTTATTAATTGAAGTCAAGTTTCATTGTATCTTTGTGTTTTGGTTTTAACTCTGTATTTCATTTCATTCCCTTCACATATTTGGATTACATTGTGATTCAACCACATTATGCATCTCATATTTCATTGAATTCATCCATGATCTTGGTGTTATTCATGGAAATGTTATGATGACGTCGTTTTTATTTAGTTTGAAAAGGGAATGCAAAAATTTGGTTTAAAAAGATCAATACGAAGGAGATATTATATTTTGCAGGTTTGATTGAGGCACATCGAAAATTAGGATATCCTCTATATGAAAGGGTAGATGATGTAGTTGAAATTTGCAAAGACAAAGGATCACGATTCAACAACTAATGCGTCGGTATGAAGACAACTGCTTGGATGTTCTCTTGGCCAAGATTACACAAAAAGTACGAGAGGTTGGTATTGTTAGAGGATTATATCAAACAAAAGTATGGTATCCCAAATTAGGTCCTGGTTAAATAAACACATTATGTTGAAGAGACACACTCTTATGAAAACAAGCGTGTTAAGGTTATTAAAGATCCTGTTACATCCCCATGCGAATAATAGTTAACTTATCAATGAAGAAGGTCCTCAAGTGCATGAAGAGTCTTTTACATCTTTCTATTTAAGATCAAGCACTTGAAGAAGACATGGTTGATGATACCATGAGTGCTACCATTCAAGCACTCATGGTACCCCCTATGAAGATATGGGTTTGGTGAGGTATAGCCTTTCGCAAGATTCTAAATTGGATTTATTTATGGGTGATTTTGAGAGAGATCATTTAAAGACAAACTGTTGAATGATGATAAGATGGCAAATGCATTTACCACTGGATTTGATGAGGATAAGGGCAGCTTAAGGGATGAAGTTATGGACACTACTTTTTAGATCTTTGATCATAGTGGGGATATGGATTGTTTGAAATATTATGGGGACCCTACCCATGATATTTGTATTGATGTATTTAACGAGGAAATTACAAATTTTGAGGTTTTTGGACAACCTAACATAGCTGAGTTAAATGTCAAAAGTTCGCATGATGATTTTTAGCCATATGTTCCTATTAATGGTGCAGATTTTAGGCGGCATGTAGAACATGTGCATGCAGTTTCAGCCATGTACTCTCACTCCTAGAGCATATTTGGGGCAGCATTCTTGTGATAATTTCTAGCCATATTCTTCATTTTTTGTCTCGGTTTTTAAAGCAGATTTATGATGATAATACTTCAAAAAATTTCCAGACACTTCAATTTTTTATTCTTCTCTGTGTGAAAAATCAGCTTAGATGCATGAAATTAGCACTGGAAATTGCATGAAGGATGAGTGGAGATTTTTTCAGCCATTTTCATCTTTGTATTTATATACTCAGGTTGGCCCCTTTGAAACTCGATTGATGTATGCAAATAACGTGGGAAGCAATCCAAGGGCTGCGCTCTATTCAGAAATTCTTGAACCAAATAACCTGCATATTGCTGTTATAAACCCTTAAACACTGCGCAATCTGCTAAGTGTTTGAAGTTTTGAAACAAGTCTGCAATTATGTGATTTGTCCTGTATTCATTTTCATTTGGATGTTTTAAGAACGGACTGTTTTGAAAACTTTAAGTGCTGCAAATCTCTCCTTGTCAGCGTTCCGCATCTCATATATTTGTATAGCTTCAAACTGCTTTTTGCTTTGAACTATATTATTTTTTAGTATAGGAAATCTGAGCACAAAACTGATTTTGAGTTAGTATAAGGTCTGCCACAACAATACATTCAGTCTGATAAATCATGTCTGCATGCTGGGAGAACATGATGATAATAATATCTTGAGGTAGGCAGTCTTGAAGAGTGTGAACGTTCTCCCAAAATCTGCTTGAAAATGAGCCTCAGACCCTATGTCATTAATCTGTCTCTACTGCTGCAATAATATGTGACAAATATATATGTGCTGATCCAAGGTTCTGAAAAGTGTACCTGTAAATGGATGAAATATGATGAAGGTCTATTAGAAAAAAAAGGGCCACAGCTTGCAGTTTTCCGGATTATCATTATAACAGAACTGCAAATCTTTTGGAGATGCCCTCAAATTCACAATTACCAAGTGTTCAGTCATAAATTAATGAACAAACTCCTCCAAAATCTCATATAGATTCATCAAAATAAGCCAAAACTCAGAAGTGTTTCCTCATGATCAAGTGCTAGAGGTAGCCCCACCAACCATAAAACCCATCAAAAAGTATCTATTCACATTGCTTTCCAAAGTTTTTAATGTTGTCTCCAAACAGTTTCGTTCATCTAAGATTCATTTTGCATGCTTGTAGAAAGTCTTTACCATTCTCCATCGGCAACAATTGTATAGTTTTCAGCCTTACAAATTATTTTTTAACAGAGATCTTGTTTTGGAGCCAAAAGCAAATTTCAGTCCATGTTCCGAACCTTTTATAAATGGAGAGTCTATGGCTCCTTTGGACAAATTGATAACCATATTTACAGTTGCTCGCTCTCCGTTGCTGTAAAAGGAATTAGGGTTTTCTTTCCTATTGAGTACAGTTTATGGCTAAATTGAATCATGGGGTGGTGGCGCAGTTGGTTAGCGCGTAGCTCTCATAGCTAACTTGAGGAATCCTGAGGTCGAAAGTTCGAGCCTCTCTCACCCCACTTTTTAAATTCCTCACCTCGGAGTTTGAGAGGTCACAAAATTCCGGAGGTCGAGAGTTCAGTTCACAATGGGGATGTTTTCTAGAATTCATCAGGAGAGGAAGGGATGATTCAAGGAGTTCACAATGGAGATGTTTTCTGGAAATCATTGTCAGGAAAAACTGTGGCTGCTGGGATTCGAGCCCAGGTCTCCACGGCCACAACGTGGAATTCTCACCACTAAACTACAGCCACAAGATAATAATTAAATTTCAAGAATACGAAATTGATAACGTTCGATTGAGTGTTTGAATAACGGACCGTTTTGGAAACTGCAAATGCTGGCAGCGTTCTCGTTGTCATATCTTTGTATAACTTATAACTGCTTTCTGCTTTGGCCTATGTCATTTTAGTATGGTAAATCTGAGCACAAAACTGATTTTATGCGTTAGTATAAGGGCTGCCACAGCAATTCATTCAGTCTGATAAATCATGTCTGAATATTGTGAGAACATTATGATAATTACATCTTTGGACAGGTGAAAACGTGTCATGTTGAGGTAGGCAGTCCTCAGATGAGTAACATTCTTCCAAAATTTGCTATCAGGATCTGAAAATGAGCCTCAGACCAAATGCCATTACTTTGCTACTACTGCTGGAATGATATGCAACAAATATATATATGTGCTGTTCGAAGGTTCTGAAAAGTGTTAACTGTAAATGGATGAAATATGATGAAGGTCGATTAAAAAGAAAGGCCACAGCTTGCAGTTTTACGGGGGATTATTATGAGACCACTGCAAATCTTTTCGAAATGCCTTCAGATTCACAATTATCAAGGACTCAGACATAAGTCATAAATCAATGAACAAGCTCCTCCAAAGGCACATAGAGATTCATCAAAATAAGTAAGCAAAAACTCAAAAGTGGTTCCTCATGAAAGTGCCAGCGGTAGCCCAGAACCATAAAACCGTACGGTGCTCAAAATATGGCAAGGGGATGAGCGTTGCACCAAATTATAAATCATTATAAGAAAATGATAGACATCTGAAATACATGGGCACTCTAAAACAAAACCAAAAAATCATCGCGCAAGGTGCAATACCATGAGGCAAGTAACTAACACCAAGAAAACCAACACATGAGGCATTAATTAATATCTCGTTATAGCATTGAGGATGTCATCACTTATCCATATTTTTCAAGCATGAAAATACATCTGGTTTATATTATGTATCAGAACAATAACCATATGGCATAACTTCCATATTAAACAACATCTGTCCATAGACAAGTTTGTAATAAAAAATTCAATACAAATCATTACATTTGGATAATAGCAAGATCTTCATGCAGAACAATAAAAAGTTGCCTTGTGTTTTTTAGTCTTTCCAAAACCACAAGCCTGTAGTTACTATCAGCATGGCTAGACAACGATTTTAGCCATCCTACTTCTCGAACCAAAACAAATTACAACTCAGAAATACAAAAATAGAAAAGGGCACAGAGTTCAGGGGATAAACAAAAACATGGAAGTAATAAACCGCCCTTTCTGATTGACTTTCTGTTTGGATACAAAAAACGAGGCACCGGTTAGGAAAAAAACAGCGATTAGACCAAATTGATCACTCCCTCTGCATATGTTCCATGTGCATTGAAGAGTTCATAATTCATATACCCAAAATTGCCCTCCAAACCTCTTTTAGATAAGCGATCAACTTCTTCATTTTTCTCCCTGTAGACATGGCAGAAAGAGATGAAAGAGAAATTTTCTTTCAAAACATGGATGCGGTCGATCCAATGAGTGACCAAACTAGGATTAAGATTGGATTTGTTGTTCATATGGTCAATAAGGATCTTGGAGTCCCCAAATACCCATAAACTGTCCAAATAAAGATTAGATGCAACCCATATGAGTCCCCATAAAGCTATACATTCCGCCCTTGTATTCGAACCATATTCACCATTCCAATAGAATTTGTAATGACATGTAGGAGACAACATAAGCCATACCCCACATCCGCAAATTGAGTTCTGTGCAGCGCCATCAAAATATCTAGCTGGAAAATGAAACTCATGTGGTCTCAGTCTCCTTGATAAATCCTTTGGTACCTTCTGATATGGCTTGTGTCCCTCCCAATAAGTATAAATTTTTTGTGCCGTTCTTTCTGGTGAGCATGATCTCCCTTCAAAAATTTTTATATTTCTGTTACACCAAATGAACCAGTGAAACATAATAGGAATAGCACGAAAAACTCTGCCTCTTCTAAACCACCATCCAATAAAATCCATTGTATTCGAAAGAACAGGTACAGTGAAATTCCAATTTGTGCATAGCAATTCAAGAGTTTTTTTTCCAAAACAGCAGTGATAAAAGAGATGATAATTATCTTCATTTTCCATACCACATAAAATGCAGAAGCCCGGTCCCTCCCATCCCTTTCTTTGTAAATTTCTCCACGTCAAATTCTTATCTCTCCACACCAACCAAAGAAAAATGATCATTTTGATTTGTACATTTTCCTTCCAGATTACCTTAAACCAGCTATTAGCTCCATGATTTAGTTTCGTGTCCATGAGTGTCATATAAATATCTTTTACTTCCGGCCCCCTCCCAACAGTTTTATCCCTCCAAATTAATCTGTCGCCCTCCCTGTTTCTACACAGGCCCATATGTCTAAAAGTTGTCTTCATGTTATTCCACTCCTCTTCCAGACTTAAATTCAGCCCAGTGTCTTTGAAATTCTTCCATTTCGGGAATTCATTTTCCCATGCATCAATGATCTGATATATATAAAAGATACCAATATGATTTAGAGCTAGAATCAGGTCCCCCTTTATAGGAAAATGTACGTCATATCCCAGCATATCAATGCTCCCAATTAAAATCTTCTTTCCATCTCCGAAAGACCAGTTCATATTTTCTTTAAAAACATGCCAGATGCTACCAAAACCTTTCCATATGTTTGATTGTTTGTTTTGAAGGCTCCAACCCTTAATGAATAAATCCGCCATCTTTTCCTGACCCAAATATTTTTCCCTGGTGATTTCTTGCCATTTGCCATTGAAATTTAGGCACCTCCACAAAGATTTTGAAAGGAGAGATTTTCAAAAAATTTCCATATCCATAATACCCCACCCCCCTTTTTCCTTTGGAACAACAATTGAGTCCCACCCTGCTAAGTGAATACGCCTCTTATCACCTCCTCCTCCCCATATAAAACTGGCCATAATTTTTTTTTTATCTTTTAAAATACTAGGAGGCATAATATATAAGTGTGCCCAGTACACTGACAATTGTTGGAAAACAACTTGTGTTAGAATCAGCCTACCCCCTTTTGAAAGCCATTTAGCAGTCCAGTTGTTCAACTTTTTTCTGTACTTCTCCAAGATCCATCTCCAATCCGCAGCTGTATATTTACTTGGTTTCATCCTAAAACCCAAATAGATCATACCCCCCAAAAGAGGTGTTTTTCCACACTTAAATAAAGAGATTATAAAACATAGATCTTCATCCTCACAGCCCATATAATAGAAACAAGATTTGCCTTCACTAATCAACATTCCAGTAGCAGTGCAAAATATCTGAAAAATGACATAAAAATTATACTAACAAGACCTCTTTATCATGCCAAAAATAAGAATATCATCTACAAAGAGGTTGTGGGATACTTTCAGATTAGAACTAATGTTAATCCCAAGGAAATAGCCTCCATCCACAGCTGATTTTAGTTTTAGACTCATCGCATCCATTACTAAAATAAATAACTGTGGAGAAAGAGCACAACCTTGGCGCAGCCCCCTACTCGGATGGAAAAACACAGATGCCGATCCATTAATGATTATCACCATAGAAATGTTTGTAAAACAACCCATCACCCACTCAACCGCATCCCTGTCAAGACCAATTTTATATAAAACAAGTCTAATAAAGACCCAATCCGTGCGGTCATAGGCCTTATTTAGATCTATTTTCAGAACGCCAGCTGCCAACTTCCTAGACTGGATAGTGTGTATAACCTCTTGTGTTGCCCCAACAACATCATGTATGCTCCTCTGCTTAAGAAAACCGAATTGTTCCGGCGATATATAGTTGGACAGAACACCCTTCATACATTCAACAATTACCTTCGAGATTATTTTATAAAGAGTGTTACACAAAGATATTGGTCTATAATCATTAAAAACCTTCGATCCTTTCTTCTTAGGAATTAAAGATATGAAAGTTGAGTTGATGACCCCATTTATCTTCCCCTTTTTCCGAGCTTCTTCCACCATTTCAGTCAGCTCATAAATAAATTCCTCCAGAAAATGAATATAGAACTCCGGCGGCCATCCATCCGGTCTTGGGCTTTTGTCCGATTTAAAAGATTTCAGAACCCCAGAAACTTCCTGTGCGGTAACCTCCATCTTAAAGACTCGTAACGCCTCGACATCAAACATAACCGGGTATTGTTGTAGCATCTCCATCTGTGCATCCATAACTTGTTCTTCCTCTCTTTTATACAGGTTTCCAAAGTATCCCACGACTGCCCTCTTTACATCTTCAGTGGAGTACACTGTATCTTCCCCATCATCTATTTCCCATATATTATTTGTTGTCCGTCGACCCGATGCGAATTTATAAAAAAAAATTGTATTTTTATCACTTGCATTCAACCATAAGGCCCGAATTTTAAGCCGCCATGTCATCTCTTGCCTGTGCAGATAAATTTTATATTCCTCCTCTAACTCCTTTAATTTTTCCCAATAATCTTCACTCTGTCGACCCTCTGCCACATCATTTAATATCTTAGCTCTTTCCATCTTAATAGTCTTGATTCTGTCATTTGTTTCTTTTAATTTTCCTTTCTCCCATTGGCGCACAATCTTCTTTAAATCCCTCATGATTTTGGAGAGATGATCCATAACTATTATTCCCTCATTTCTATTATTATTTTTCAGGAAAGTTTTAACTAACCTGTTAAAACCCTCATCTTCCAGCCAAATCCTATTAAATTTGAAAGGTAAACCTCTCGGTTTTTTTTCAAAAATCCATTCTAAGGTGATCGGCCTGTGGTCTGAGATAATAAGATCTTCTATCGAAGCAGTCACTTCTGCCATCAAAGGTTTGAGCTCAGCACTAATCACAAAACGATCAATTCTCTTCCCTATAAAATCATTTCCTTTGCGACCATTTAACCAGGTAGGAGCATTCTTTTTCATATTAATGTCTATCAGTTTCGCCCACTCGAAGATCTCAATAATATCTTTAGCATAAGGATCTTTCCTTCCCTTCACCCCCCAGCTCTTATCTGCATGCAGGGCCACATTGAAATCCCCAACAATAAAAGAGTTTTGTAGAGAAAGGAAACCAAATCGTTCCAATCTCCTCCAGAATTGAATCTTACCATTATATGGAGCATATACATTGAGCACATGTAGTCGTTGATTGTGACCCCTACAAAACCCTGTAAGCAGGATACCCCCATCAAAACCAAAAGCGTTCATAGTAAACCATCTCGGGTCCCACATCGTAGCAAGACCTCCAAAGAGTCCATTTGCATTTATGGCTGAGATACGCCATTCTGGTAACATATTCCGAAAAAATTGAATGGAAGATTCAACAGTCGTCATAGTTTCTTGGATAAGAACCAAAAAAGGTTTAATCTCAAAAATAAAATTCTTCAGAGATAAAATTTTCCCCCTTCCCCCCAAACCCCTAAGATTGAGAGACACAATCTTCATGGTGGAACCTCTGTATCATGGGTCAATGCTCCAAGGACCCGTCCAATGGCAAGAGAAATAGGGATATCACGAAAAGAATTCTCCCCAGAAATGTCATTTAGACCTGATACAAAAGCCAATTTTTTCTTTCGCTTCTTCCGTTCACTCCCTCGCCTAATATTTACATTCGACTGAGAGGTCGGACTGATCAGGATGGTTGGTTAAGAAGGTCCCGTGTCAATAGAGAGTGGGACAAGAGCCGCCTCGGGATTTAATAGCAGACACTCAATATCACTTCCCACCGAATTATGTGGAGAAGTAAACTCACCACATTTTCCATAACATCCAGGTGAGCCACTATCGGGTAAAACAGAAGAAGGTATCTCGTTCTCTGGGCAAGAATTTTGTATAGGTGATTGAGGCTTATCACCCTGTAAATCAGAAATAGAGTTCAGAAAGACACCCAGGCTTGATATAGAATGAATGGTTATTATAACACGGTCGCCATTCACCGTCTTTTCCATCGGATCTTTTATATCAAGTTCAAAATCATTCAGATTAAGATTCGACGGTCCTCCCTGACAGTTCCCCAAGCCCAGACCACAGAGAGACACGACATCCCCATCCCCCTCATGAACAAGGGTAGGCAATATGACACGGTCCCCCCCAGGTAAAGCCCTCCCTTCACCAACAGTCCCTTCCTCCCTATCCGTAGATACAGAATTAAAAGGAGAATGACCTACAGACAATACAGGACCATATGAAAGAATACCCTCCCCTATTTCCCCATGAGAAATAACAGAATTAGTCAGAAGCTTACCCGGAAATTTAGCCGCAGAAACAGAGTTCTGGAGGTTGTGGGAAGACCCGTCTGACTTGGAATTTTGCTTCATATTCCTCCTCCTGTCAGGGCAGCGAGCTTCCTTTGCGAGGGTGCACTGGCGCATCAGATGCCCAGTTCCATGACAGATATGGCAACGGAAAGTTACTTTCCAAAAATAAATTTCCTGTCAGTGAATTCCACCATCCCACTGCAAATCGACATGTTCCGGTAAGCCACCTGAAAAAGGGAGCTTGACCAGAACCCACGCTATCCGTTTATCATATGCCTCAATGCACCGAGGGTCGACAAAACAAAACTTCCCAATACAATCCCCAATGGCCGTTAAAACCTTATGACTCCAAAAATGCAATGGAAGCCCATATAATTTTTCCCAAATCAAATGGTTGATCGGGGCATTGGTGCGAGGATGAAAGCTCGAGTCCCATCGATGAAGTGCTAGAAAACACTTTCCATGCACCCACGTCATTCTCATAACTTCAACCACATCCTCATCTTTCTACATGTGAAAGCAGAACCAGCCATCCTCCAGTCTACTCACCCTGGGAGAATAACCCAACAGTTTCCTCCAAACCTGCAGCAACCAGTCTAACATGTTAATTTCACTATGCTCTTCGAATTTCCATCGACCCACTACAACTCGTTTTGAGAGATCCGCCACACTCTCCCACAGAACATCTGAACCAAAACTCAACATACGACACACTACGTTAGACTTGAAAGGTTTGGCAGCACAATTTTTCCACCCATTCTTTGAAATATTTTCAGAAGCCTGTGAAGGGTGGTAGACAGAGTCTTTGCTTTTTGCCTGCCCCACATGCACAGAGGGAGAAAGAGCCCAACCCTCACCACTTGTGCCCGATTGATGTTTTTCCTCCGCCACCTGCATGGCGTGAAGAAAAGATGCGTCAAGTAGCCTGTATCACAGTCTTCAATGAATGATGTGAGATCCGCCATCCGGATAAATCCAAGTCATGTTGCCATTTCGTCTTCCCCGTCACCGCTTCCACCCATCAAAATTAAAAGTACAGGTCAGCAATAAAACAAAGAAAGGGAGAGACGAAACCATGCATCGCTATAAATCACTCTTTAAAACATTTAATACATCCACTTAATGGGCACCCACTCCCTTTGTCCCGTCAAGTACGTATAATAAAATCACAACAATAAAACTTGCCAGCCTGTCCTAGAATAAAACTCCTAATAAGCACCACCAAGATGTTCGAAAAATTATCCCATGTCCCTTATAATACCATAAACAAATAAGATATGGATAGCTCCCGATAAAAGGAGAATAAACCCACACATCAAAAAAGACCTCGCATACAGTTATATGAGGCTTCTATTTAATGATAGCCGCCATTCAACGATCCTTCAAGTACCATCTTCTATCACCTTCACCTGCCTTTTCAGCCCATCACTTTGTCCTTTAGCCACCCTATTACCAGAAGTAAAAACACCATCACGCCAGTATCCCACCAGTACCACTACGATATGAATACCAACCCCCGCCGTCTCTATCACTCGTCTCAATCAGGTACCATATCCCCGGAGCACCGATTTGAAAAGTGCCAGAAAAAACTAACGAGAAAAAATGGGAAGAAAATACCACCAGAAAAGCCGAAGAGAAAAAACCAGATGGGAAGTGAAAGGTAAGCTAAGGATTCAAGGCTCCATGCTTATCATAGAAACAGAAAAAACCCCTAAAGCCTAAAACATAAGAGAAGAGGCTAAGAATCCTCACATCATCAAGTCATGCATCCTCCAAAATTCCACCACCTTTTGCACAATCTAATCTTCATGTCCTTGCACGACTTACTGAGACAAAAAAACATTCCAGGTCAGAATCTCCCTGTGCCTCAAAGTATCCTCTTGTGTCGTCTCCTCTTACGATCCAAATAGTCTAAAAAAACTTAAAAACACCTCTCCAAACCTCATCAAAAGATGTCATGGAGACTATGTCATCAAAAAACTAAAAAAATGATTCTCCCCTCGACTCGAGCGATGCCCTCTATCAGGTTCGCCTAGTGGTCGCTATGCCGTAAACCCACACTTCCTCATCACTTATCCATCTAAGGTGAAGAGAAATACTCCAGATGCTACCCAAGTCTATAATAATTCTTTCACATGTGTACTTTGCATAGAGAGGATGCAAAGGCTTGAGAAATGCTTGAAAAAATATCTGAAGGTGATGATATTTTGTTTCTACAAATCAACAATATGATCTATAAGATGACTTATACCAGGTTTGAAATTGTTTTCCCTCTTGCGGAATCACTTTATTGGTGTTTAGCTCCCACATTATTTTATAGATATTTTTTTCGAATAACAAGTAGCATGAAGTGGGTAGGAGGTGACAACAATATGACGGTGTATGCTGACATTGTAAAGGGTAGTTTTATGTGTGGGAGTGGAGTGGAGTGGAGTGGGGGTCAATGTTTGTAGGGACGCATTATTAGTAGGGGAAGCGAGTATGCTAGGAGGCTTTGAAACGTGTTGTCCTTTTTATCATATATTTCTTTGTGGTCAAGGGGACAACAAGATCTTTGTAAGTAGGGTAAGAGTTGGGCTCATGTAGGAGGACAAATGGATATACTTGTAGTGGGGTTTGCCCGACTCATTATAGCAATGATTCATAAGGCATGATTTATAGTTGGGAGATGAGGATGGAGATTAGGTGACATGGGGATAGGAACTAAGGGATGCATCCCTAATAGTTGATAGCGAATATCATGTGTATAAGAATTTTTGGTGAAAATCACATGTAAGAAAATTTTGTCGATGTGTTTTGAACCAGCCAACCAGTGTGGTCTTTGGTCGTTCCCTCTTCTCTCGCTCCTAGTTCCTCTTTCCCTCTCTGTTTTATTTTTTATTTTTTATTATTTTAATTGTTATTGGTATGATTTTTATTATTAATATTATCCTTATGATTTAATTTTAAAATTACCTATTTAGTAATATTAAATTAATTAATTAATTAATTATTATTATTTATTTATTTATTTTAACCATTAATGATATTTAATTATATAAGATATAATTTAAAGTATTAAATAATAAGAGTATTAAATTATATTAAAAAAGTATTAATATTAAATTATTAAAAAAATTATTAATATTAGATTATATTCAAATATAATCAAATTAAAATTAAAATATAATAAAACTAAAATTAAAAAAATAATAAAATCTGACAAAAGTTTTATTCAATTTGTCATTCTAGTCAAACTAGCCGTTTTTTCAACGGCTAGTTGGAGCTGTCCTTATCTATTTAAACAAGTTTCTTGATCAGATTTCTCATCTTGCCCTGATGATGAACCATAGTGGCTGGTTCGAAATGCATCGACAAAATTTTCTTACATGTGATTTTCACACAAAGTTCTTATACACATTTTATGGATCACAGAAGCCCAATTCCTAAGAGAGAATATCATATTTGGAGCAAGTCAATTCAGGGGATGAAAATTGCCAAAGGGGATGAAGGAGCTAGCCATTTGGATCCCCATCATTGAATGTTATTGTGGTTCAAGGGAAGTTGGGGGGAGATTGGCTTGGAGGTGGTAGAAGAGGCACCGTCTACTAAAAGGACTAGGGTAAATCCAAAACTAGAGAATAAATAAAATTAGGTCTTTATTAGCCAAGACATTACCAGGACATTATCAACAACACTCACTCCCTTGTTGTGAATTGAGGCTATTTAGTGTAACTCATAGGACTCATGAAGTTGCAAAATTTATCTATTGTATGATGAACGAGGTCTTAAGACATTGTTGGAAATTTGTTAAATCATGCTCAAACTTGTCGTTGTAGAAATTTTAATAACCAACTCTGGTTTTCAGTTTCTCCTTATTTTTCCCATAAAGTTAAAGCCCATTCCCATAGCCATACATTCAACAAGCTGGAAAAATAAATATTTTTTGAAAACAATAATTCTGGAAATTTCACAATGCTGAAATGCAGAAATAAAAACTCAGAAAATTAAATCAGCCACACACAGAATTTCGACACGCTGTTTTTTGGTCAACTTGACCCTGGAAACCCCCTACAACTCTTGGGGAAAACTAGTTCGAAAGCTCCTCTTTATTTTCTGAATATTTCTTTTACAGTCAAACAGAAAAAACACAGTAAAAATTTCAGCAACCAAATTTATAGACTTGTCTCGATTTCCGTGCTTGCACACAGCCTCGGGAATTGTGCAAAAACAAAAACTTGCAAAATAGAAAATTTTACAGCATTAATGACAGCAATAAATGCTGGATGACCACCTCAGGAAGCGTGCCAGAAAATATTGTATGGTGTTGTACAGACTATACAGATTTGTACAACAACCCTCCTCGAAATTTGTGCCCAAAAACAACCTTGAAATCGGCATTGAAGCTGCTATCCTTTTTCTCGATTTTTGTGCCAAAAAATTAGCAGCACTTCTCCTTGATTTTCGTGTCTAGATTTCTGCCTCAAACTTCATGCTTAATGCTGCTGCCCTCTTCCTCGATTTTCGTGCCTCCATTTATTAGAAACAATGCCTCTCTCTTGCTGTACAGATTTATGCCTTGGGATTTGTGCCAATAAATGCTGTTGTACCTTTTGATGAATCTCCTCACTGTTGCCCTCTTTCTTCTCACTGCTCCGAAAAATCTCCTTAGCTTTCTCTTCTCCTCTCTCAATCTGCTCATGAAAGAATGAATGACCTTTTTGTTGAAATTTGGTTACCGGAAGACAGGTGGTTCCCTAAGGCTTTGATCTTTGGCCTAGGGAAAAGTGTCCAAAAGAATTTAATTTTTCTCCTAAAGTGACTTTATAAAGTTATAAAGTCAAATCTAATTTAAAAGTGACTTTAAGTGATAAAATTACTAAAGTCTAATTTTAAAGCGACTTTAATAAAGTCAATGTGAAATTAGAAAGGAAAAGTGACTTTGGAAATAAATGACTAAGTGGGTCTTTATTAAAGTGGGGTGAATTAAAAAATAGAAAGTGAGATTTAAATGAGCATTTAATCTCAGCCCTAGATCTAAAGCTATCTCAACCATTAGATTTAGGGATTCCCCAAAAATCACTTAGGGTTAGGTTAAAGGAGGAAAAGGAGGGCAAAGGTCATTCATTCTTTCATGAACAGATTGAGAGAAGAGAAGAGAAATATAAGGAGATTTTTTGAGCAGGGAGAAGAAAGAGGGCAGCAGCAAAGAGATTCAGCAAATCCGTACAGCAAGGACAGAGCATGGTTTTCAAGGCAAGAGGGCACGAAAATCGAGGAGATGAGAACAACATTTTTTGTTGCTATATTGGCATGTTTCCTAAGGAGGCCATACAGTATTTTGAGGGATTGTTTTCTGATTTCCGAACAACAGAGAAACAACACATAAATCAAGGCCGTACAACAGTGTCAAGGCAGCCGTACAATAGCTTTTAGCAGGCCGTACAACACAGTTTTCTATGTTGTCCGTACAACATTTAATGCTGCACATTTTTTTGTAAATTTCTGTTTTGAGTTGGCATGAAAATCGAGGTGGAGTTTTGCATGATTTTCGAGATAAGTACATTTATGAGGTTGCTGTAATTTTTTTGCTGTGTAATTTCTGTCTCAGTGTAAAAGAAATATTCAGAAAATAAAGAGAAGCTTTCGAATTAGTTTTCCCCAGGAGTTGCAGGGGGTTTTTCCAGGGTCACATTGACCAAAAATCAGCGTGTCAAAATTATGTGTGTGGCTGATTTATTTTTCTGAGTTTTATTTCTGCATTTCAGCATTGTGAAATTTCCAGAATTAGTTTTTTTCAGAAAATATTTATTTTTTCAGCATGTTGAATGTATGGCTATGGGAATGGGCATTTAACTATATGGGAGAAATAAGAAGAAACTGAAAACCGAGGTTGGGTTATCAAATTTCTACATGGTATCAGAGAATTTTGCTAAAAAGGGTAGTTTTGGACAACAAGAAGAAAAAATACAGGAAGTTGATTATTCACACAGAAATTACAGCACGTTGATTTTTCACACAGAAATCATTACCTTTACTACAACAGTGTTATTTTCAGTTTATTAGGACAACAAGCATGTCTTTGGGCTTGAGGGTGGATGATAGGTTGGATGGGCATAGTAACTACAGTGTATGGAAGGAGAGAATGCTGAGCATCTTTGAGGAGGCAGAAGTCTGGGATATCATGGTGCATACTGCACAGAACCCTGTTAATGTGCCTACTGATGCTGTTCAGTTGGAAACCTTTAATAAAAAGAATAACAAGGGTAAGAGACTGATTCTAGATGGAATCAAATACCATTGCATTCATCATGTGAGAGGAAAGAGAGATGCTCATGAGATGTGGACAGCATTGACCAATCTCTACCAGAGTACCAATGAGAACAGGAAAATGGTCCTAAGGGAGAAGCTGAAGACCATTAAGATGGGTAAGACTGATAGTGCAGTTGGATATCTCACAAATATTACTAATGTGAGAGATGCATTGGCAGCAGTTGGAGAGGTCATTCCACCCACTAAGTTGGTGCTGATTGCAGTGAATGGCCTTCCCAGTTCATGGCTGAACTTTGTTGATGGGGTTTGTGCACATGAGACCCTTCCCACTTGGGAGAGGTTCTGGGATGACTGCATACAGACAGAAATAAGAAAGAGCCAGCTTGGGGCAGCCAAACCAGTTGAGCAGGATGATGATGTAGCATTGTTGGTAGGAGGCAAGAAAGGCAAGGGAAAGAAGCAAGCTTCCACAAGTGGTGGTGGGGGAAAAGGTAAAGGTAAACAGGGGAACACACAGAAGGACTATTCCAAGGTGAAGTGTTGGAATTGTCAGAAGATGGGACACTATGCAGTTGTGTGTCCGGAGATAAAGAAGAAGGGGAAGAACTAGAGCATGGCAACATCAAAAATGATAGAGGACTTTACAGATAGCTTTGACCGGGAGTTTGGGTTCATTGCTTGTGAGTCCACTAGTGCAGGATCACCTGGCACGGAGGTTGAGAGGGAGTGTGCATTTCCCTCCACTAGCGGAGCATCTTCAGGTATCTGGTATGTTGACAGTGGGGATTCACGTCATATGATAGGAGTCCGTGAGTACTTATCAGAGCTTTCAGAGAGTGGCACTGATATAGAGGTAGTACTCGGAGATGACATCATTGTTAGAGCAGTCGGTGTGGGGAGATTGACATTTGATAGGGAACCCAAACCTACCTTGAAGGTGTCAGATGTTCTATATGTGTCAGGGATGAGGAAGAACCTCATCCGTCTCAACATTGGAGGATAGAGGGTATGAGATATTGTTCAGGAAAGGACATGCGCTGATATATCCCAAGGGTGCTCCAGTTGATTCGGCTAGAGTGATTGGTGTACGCCATGCAAAGGTGTACAAGTTTTCATTTCAGGCCCTTTTGGCATTGAGTAGTAGTACCGGCAGCAGAGCTAGCAGTTCAGAGCTGTGTGAGATTTGGCACTGCAGGATGGGGCACATGTATCATGGAGCCTTGAGAACATTGCGGGATATCACTACAAGTGTGCCAGATTTCAGTACTGATCACTTTGATACATGCAGAGGATGTGCTATGGGCAAGTTTGCCAAATCCCCTTTTCCTAGCAGTGACAACAGATCGACTGGGATACTTGATTTGATTCATTCCAATGTGAGTGGTTGGACGTCTCATGTTTCCTTGAGTGGATATGAGTATTATGTTTTATTCATTGATGATCACTATAGGAGGACCTAGGTTTATTTCTTGAAGACCAAGAGTGAGGTCTTCAAGTGGTTTCAGGAGTTCAGAGCTCTTGTGGAGACTCAGACAGGTCGAAAGATCTAGTCCTTGAGGTCGGACAATAGAGGAGAGTAAACCCTTGGTGATTTTGTTGATTATTGTGTGGAGGAAGGCATTAGGAGGGAGTTCACAGTTCCTTACAACCCCCAGCAGAACGGGGTTGCAGAGAGGAAGAACATATCCATTGGAGGGGCTGCTAAAGCCATGCTACATGATTAGGGGTTACCATTGTTTTTGTGGGCAGAGGCCTGCAACACTGCTATATATTTGCAGAACAGGAGTCCGCATCGTGCCTTGGGGCATGTGACTCTGGATGAGGATTTTTCTGGAAAGAAGCCTGATGTTGGTCATCTTCGTATCTTTGGGTGTATTTCATACTCCTATGTACCCAAGGAGAAGAGGACCAAGCTAGAGCCCACTGCAGAGAAGGGTGTGTTTGTGGGCTGCAATGAGACCTCCAAGGCCTTTCGGATTTATATTCCCACACAGAGGAGAGTTGTTTCTAGGCGGGACGTGAAGTTCGAGGAGGACAGGGCTTTCAAGAGGTCACGGGAGTTAGAGTATCTGGATCAGCTAGACCCTCAGGAGCAGCTGAGTCAGTCACAGGGATCTAGTGGGCAGGGGTCAGGAGGGTCCGGAGGTACATTGATTACGGTGTCAGGTCCATCAGTGAGTAGTGGCTCGCAGAGTTAGAGGGGTGGTTCTTCGGGCAACATGCAAAGCAGTCGATAGAGCAGTTCACTAGGGAGTCCACTGATGGAAAGTTCACACG
The DNA here is from genome assembly GCA_034641835.2 of Pinus albicaulis. Lineage (NCBI taxonomy): Eukaryota > Viridiplantae > Streptophyta > Pinopsida > Pinales > Pinaceae > Pinus > Pinus albicaulis. Next base: position 502,260,502 of record CM076578.1, on the reverse strand, counting down.
GTACTTCAGCGTCTATAGGTTCAGGTTTAGGCAGGAGGACAAAAGACAGAAAGTCAGGAGTTTAGGCTCCTGATGATGAGGAGGAGGAGTTTCATTCTCCAGTGGGAGAAGTGTGCTCAGGGAAGAGGAAGCCCAAGTGGCTTCAGGACACCTTGAGAGAGGCCACATTTGTTGCTGGGCCTAAGAGGTCGGTCAGAGAGAGTAGACCACCTGATAGGTTCTGTAGCTATATGGCAATGGTTGCCAACATCATTGACTCAAAGCCTTCTAGCTATGAGGAGGCAGCTAGCCAGCAGGTCTGGAGAGAGGCCATGTAGGAGGAGTATTCTTCTATCATGAAAAATGATGTTTGGGAGGTGGTGCCGAGGCCTGAGGGAAAATCCGTGGTTACTTCCAGATGGCTTTACAAGGTAAAGCATGCTGCAGATGGAAACATTGAGAAATTCAAAGCAAGGTTTGTGGCTAGAGGGTTCTCCCAGGTAGAGGGAGTTGATTATGAGGAGACCTTCGCTCCTGTGGCTCGATATACTTCGATTCGCTCCATCATATCGATAGTAGCAGAGATGGGTTGGAAGATCCACCAGATGGATGTGAAGACCACATTTCTCAATGGCTTCATATAGGAAGAGGTGTACATTGAGCAGCCACAGGTATTTGAGGTGCATGGGAAGGAGTCCCATGTGTGCAGACTGAAGAAGGCCCTTTATGGCCTGAAGCAAGCTCCTAGATCTTAGTACTCCAGGATACATACATACTTGCAGGAGATGGGTTTCACAAAGAGTGATGTAGATCCGAACCTTTACTTTATTGTGATAGGTGAGGAGCCTCTCATTCTGGTGTTGTATGTGGATGACTTTTTCATTACGGGTGCAGAGAGACTCGTAGAGCACTGCAAGAGAGAACTTGCGTCAGAGTTTGAGATGAAGGAAATTGGCTTGATGCATTACTTTTTGGGTTTGGAGATGTGGCAGGAGGAGGGGCATTTATTCCTAGGGCAGGGGAAGTATATTGTGGACATCCTTGGCAGGTTCTACATGGAGGATTGTAGACCCATGTCGACACCGATGATCACCAACTGGAAGAAGCTTCACGCTTCAGATTCCGAGTTGGTGGATCCCACATTGTATAGACAACTAATTGGTTCCTTGGTGTATTTGGTCAACACCAGACCAGATATATGTTTTGCAGTCAACACGATCAGCCAGTTCATGTGTGAGCCAAGGAGGGTGCACTGGGTTGCTGCAAAACACATTTTGTGGTACTTGCAGGGGATAGTGGATTATGGTTTGGATTATAGGCAGGGAGATGGAGTGAGATTGGTAGGTTACACTGATTCTGATTGGGCAGGTTGTGCTTCTGATAGGAAGAGCACTTCAGGGTGCTTTTTTGGGTTGGGTTTGGCAATGGTGTCATGGTTAAGCCGAAAGCAGCAGTAAGTAGCATTGAGTTCAACAGAAGCAGAGTACATGGAAGCCAATCTAGCTAGTTGTGAGGACATTTGGCTTCGCAAGATGTTGTTTGGCTTATTTGGTCAGCCGTTGAGACTTTCAGTGATATACTGTGATAATCAGAGTTGCATTAAAATCACAGAGAATCCAGTATTTCATGACAGGTCAAAGCATATCGGCATCAGATATCACTTCATCAGAGACTATGTTCAGAAGGGAACTGTGAAGCTTGAGTATATTCTCACTGATGAGCAAGTTCTTACCAAAGCTTTACCACGGGGCAAACATGTCTACTTCAGACACAAGATGGGTGTGGTGAGGAACACCTTCCTCAGTAAGAGGGAGTGTTGAAATTTGGTTACCAGAGGACAAGTGATTCCTTAAGGCTTTGATCTTTGGCCTAAGGAAAAATGTCCAAAAGAATTCAATTTTTCTCCTAAAGTGACTTTATAAAGTTATAAAGTCAAATCTAATTTAAAAGTGAATTTAAGTGATAAAGTTACTAAAGTCTAATTTTAAAGTGACTTTAATAAAGTCAATGTGAAATTAGAAAGGAAAAGTGACTTTGGAAATAAATGACCAAGTGGGTCTTTATTAAACTGGGGTGAATTAAAAAAAAGTGAGATTTAAATGAGCATTTAATCTCAGCCCTAGATCTAAAGCTATCTCGGCCATTAGATTTAGGGATTCCCCAAAAATCACTTAGGGTTATGTTAAAGGAGGAAAAGGAGGGAAAAGATCATTTGTTCTTTCATGAGCAGATTTAGAGAGGAGAAGAAAAAGCTAAGGAGATTTTCTGAGCAGGGAGAAGAAAGAGGGCAACAACAAAGAGATTAAGAAAATTCGTACAGTAAGGACAGAGCACGGTTTTCAAGGCAAGAGGGCACGAAAATCGAGGAGAGGAGAAAAACATTTATTGCTACTATATTGGCACGTTTCCCAAGGAGGCCGTACAACAGTTTGAGGGACTATTTTATGATTTCTGAACATCAGAGAAACATCACAGAAATCGGAAATCGAGGCTGTACAACAGCTTCAAGGCATCCGTACAACACGGATTTCGAGGTAGATGTACATCAGCTTTCAACAAGCTGTACAACACAATTTTCTATTATGTCCGTACAACATTTAATGCTGCACATTTTTCTGTAAATTTATGTTTTGAGTTGGCACGAAAATCGAGCTGGAGTTTTGCACGGTTTTCGAGATAAGTACATTTATGAGGTTGATGTAATTTTTTTGCTATGTAATTTCTGTCTCACTGTAAAAGCAATATTCAGAAAATAAAGAGAAGCTTTCGAACTGATTTTCCCCAAGAGTTGTAGAGGGTTTTTCCAGGGTCACATTGACCAAAAATCAGCGTGTCAAAATTCTGTGTGTCGCTGATTTATTTTTCTGTGTTTTATTTCTGCATTTCAGCATTGTGAAATTTCCAGAATTAGTGTTTTCAGAAAATATTTATTTTTCCAGCTTGTTGAATGTATGGCTATGGGAATGAACATTTAACTATATGGGAGAAATAAGAAGAAACTGAAAACCGGGGTTGGGTTATCAAATTTCTACACTTTTCCCTCATTTTTCTCCTTTAACCTAACCCTAAGTGACTTTTGGGGGTCCCTAAATCTAATGGTTGAAATAGCTTTAGATCTAGGGCTGAGATTAAATGCTCATTTAAATTTCACTTTCTATTTTTTAATTCACCACACTTTAATAAAGACCCACTTAGCCATTTATTTCCAAAGTCACTTTTCCTTTTTAATTTCACATTGACTTTATTAAAGTCACTTTAAAATTAGACTATAGTAACTTTATCACTTAAAGTCACTTTAAAATTAGATTTGACTTTATAACTTTATAAAGTCACTTTAGGAGAAAAATTAAATTCTTTTGGACACTTTTCCCTAGGCCAAAGATCAAAGCCTTAGGGAACTACTTGTCCTTCGGTAACCAAATTTCAACAGTTGTGAAAGTAAATAATTTGGTCCATAGTATTGGGTTTGTACAACCTTAAAGAGGGTGGGAAAATCATTGTTGTAAGGATGTCAAATTCCCATTTACCTTCCATTTGTGTCATAGTTGATCTTTGGACATGTTTAAGTTCTACCACTTGGGAATGCATGAGATTAGTATTTAGAAAGATCTTGTTTGGAATTGACAAGAGTTTCCTCTTGGCCTTAAGAGCCTTTGAGTTTGTCTAGAGAGAAATAAATCCTTTCTTACATAATGTCCACTTGAGACAAGTCTAGGTTTTTCCTTTCATCTTGAAGTTCAATTATCGTGCTTGTTGGGTTTCCTATTGAGATATTGCTTCTTGTTTGAAAATAACTTAGTGGGAAATAATTTTTTCATGCTTGTACTTGAGATCTAAGTTTCCATGTGGAGGGAATATGTTTCCTTGCATGTTGGCGCATTCATAAAATGTTTGAAAATTTATTTTGGATTCCATATAAAAGATTTAGTTGGTGAGGGATTGAATTTCCACCTATAATTTATATTTCATTAAGTCCATACTTGCATTAAATTCAAGTATGTTGGAGGGTTAGAAGAGACTTGATGGGGCCCCTTTAGAGACATGTCATAGTGGAAAGACTTTTTTCTAGAGCTATTGGTTGAGGAATCTCTCTACAAGTTGAGAAGCCATAGGTGTAAGGCTTGAAAAATTGAGGAAGAGGACTTTGACATGTGAAGAGAGGGTGGAGGATAAGGTAATGGGGAAAAGGAAGAAAGGGATATGTGCCCATGAAGGGAGGATATAATGGAAAGAAATGGGGTGAGAATGGGAGGTTAGGTAATCAAAAGGTGGACGGTGAGGCTAGGGGAAATGAATTGGTTGATGGACATAGTGTTGTTAGTAGGTTGTGGAGGAAATGGAAACAACACCACTAGTTTTCAATAAACACTTAAAGTGGGAGACTATTAGCAAGTGTGGGATGGTACAAGTTGGGATGATGGGCTTGAGCGTCATAGGCTAAAATGATTATTTGATCCGCCCTCTTATAAATATATTTTCTCATAAGGTTTTAAGGTTGAAATGTATCTATATTTCCTTGATGGTGCTAACCTGTTTTGGGGTAGCATGGGCTAGTGTGTACTTGAACAAAATGTAGGAAATTATAGCAATAAACAAATTATAACACAAATACAATGTATCCCTTAAAACTAGTTAGTTGAAAATAGGGCTAAAATAATGAATAAATATAGGGTTTGTTTAATTTTTAAGATCCTAAAAGTACACGGGACATAACAATTAAAACAATGTTTTGTTGATAGGTGGTTGTCGTTAATGTCAACCCAAGCATCACTAAGATTTTTCCCACCTTTTTTCGCTCAAAATGACATAGAAATTCATGGTTTATCGTGTTAGGAACATCCTTATTGGATTCTCCTTGTCGAGATGTTTCTAGTGGTATGTGGCATGCCATGTCGTTCTTCACGGTTTGAGAGATATTCCAAACCGAAGTTGGAGATCGCAATAAGTGGGCTAAAATCCCAAGAGGTGGTGACATGACACTCTTTTATTGGTTGTTGATCATCACACTTCAAACATGAGGGATATTTATCATGTTTCATGGAGAAATCATGTTAAGGAAGGCCATCACAAGCATTATGCACCCATAAGAAATATTATTTATACATTAAAGGTTAAGTTCCTCGTCTAAAAGGCAGCAACCTTCCTTTCTTGGGCTACAAGGCATGCTAACTCAAAATTTAGCCCCTAAAATCCTCCAATGGTCATCCACTAGAAACCTATTCTATATATATAAAAACAAGCCATATTCTCCTCAATGAAACAATGAATTGACATGATCATCATTTGAGGTATAGCTCTAAATTTTGGCCTTGGAGGAGAAAACGTAGGATCATAAGAGAGGGTTAGGGTTTGGTAATCAGGTTTTGTTTTGGAGGTTCATTTTATTATAGGTCACTTTGCGAGATGAAGAGCGAAGTTTTGAATGAGAGGTCTATTTCTAACGAGGAACCTTCATCTGTCAATACATTTGTGGTATAATTTTTGAGCATCACAATATGTAGACTTCAGTAAGTGGTATATCTTTTATTGCAGGACAAGTGAAGGTTTGTTTTGGGAAACAAATTAGAGGAGTATCTTTTAGTCCAAGGGTTTTTTAGTTGAATTTTATTTTGATTATGGGGATTCATTTTTCCATTTTTTATCGTAGGTACATGCCTCTTTTGAAGCTCTCGGCCGTCATCTAGGGCACCTGTTTTGAGCTCTAGTTACAACATCAAAGGGTGTGAAGTTCAGATCATTATTTTCTGGATTTTGGCTCCCTCGAAAAGTGTTACATCATGAAGATTGAAGACAATGAATAATTTTTTTTCTTGTAGCTTGAAGGGAAAGGACACATGTCTATTTCTTAAGTAGTTGGATGCATTGTTCTCTCTGAAATTTCATTTTGTTGGTGATCTATGTTTGAAACTCTTAGTAGTGCATCTACTTCAGATGTATGACATAAGTTCTATATATCTAGAAAGGCACGATGTCACTTACTCCAGCAAGGAGCAGTTGAAGTGGAAATCAGGGTTTGAGGTATGTTAGTTGAAGTAGGCTTCTAAAGGCTTATGGTTTTAGTGTGGGCCCATCACCAGATTGGGACCAAACGTTAGATCACAACTTAAGAGGGGGCAGGACAGGTGACAAGCGGTAGAGCGTCAAGGTCGTTGGTCACAACGCAGTCATGGGAGCCTGGAAGAAAGTGCCCAAGGGCTTATTAGACCCTCTCGTTCAACTAAGCCACTCACAAAAAACACAATGCCTAGTGATGAGTGATGGGAGTTGAAAGGCCCTTGGTTGTAACCCCTAGTCATAGGGTGCTTAGCCTAAGCACCCAAGTGCTTATTGGATATCCTAATTTAAATGATGCAAACACAAAAGCACAAGTGACAAGCGACGAATGGAAAAATGTGGCAGTATAGATGGTACCTTTACATGGAAGGTGTTGATTATGTGGAGACAATTGGAAGTTACATGTGTATAGGATGACACATGGAACTTTACAAACATGACAAGTGGCATGTGTATTTTTCCTTTTTGGGTGGCTAAGTGTCCATTTCCTGAGTAACATGTGGCAGTGACATGGCAAGACACATTGGCACGATAGGTGGCAGAAAGTGATGTGGCATGATAAGTGGCAATGATGATTATGTGGTAGTGTGAGAGAGTGACATGTGGTAGGTGGAATCAACATTTTCATATGACTAAATGGAGTATTGGAAATTGACATGTGGCCGCAATGCACGTCAACAAAGGATATGCTGCAAGTGGACATGACAGGGAAACTTGGGATACCTCGAGATCTACGGTAAAGATTGGTCTTGTAAGGATTCAGAGTGTTAAGATATTTTGAATTTTCTAGTGATTTCATGTAGTGGGTCCATTGTCCATTGGCCACTTCCCATTAGCACAGGAACAAGTAATGTGAAAGCAATCCAACGACAAAGCAACAAGTGATGACAAATAAAAAAAAATTGGTTTGTTAAGTGTAGCACAGTCTTATGATGGTTTTGTATATTGGATTGCCCATAAAGGGAAAACAAGACTCAAAATTCGAGTAGTGAGTGTTGTGTGGTGAGTAGCAAGGCAATGGTCATAGCTCCTGGTTGTAGGCAATAGCAAGTAATCCCCAGGTCCTATCATCCATCAGGCACATTGGGCATAACAACATATCAAAAATGTTCTCACAAATATTTTGTGATTTCCTGATAGGACAGTGGTGGTAGATGCAACTATGAACATCAAGAACATCTCTGTTAGTTGACCTTGTTAGTTGATAGATAAGGTCGATGAGTCTTGGATTGGCATTGACAAAGGATTAGTGACACTTTTTAATCCCTGCTCGCCTGAGAGTTGAGAGATGGCAACTCCAAGGGATCTAAATTAAAGGTGACACCAAAAGTCGAAAAATTCCCAAAATATGATATATCAATAAAAATAAAATGAGGACACCATGAGTGCAGGCAGAGTGAGAACAAGTTTACTCTTGTAGTCATTGTGCTCAGGATGAGAGATCACAATTGTAATTGTTTCTCAGTTCACTTGATTAATGCAAACATGATTAAGGGGTTTTTGGCAGTTAATTTCCCCTAGAAACATCTGTGTTCCTATGTATTTGATGATGCGTGTTTGCAAATGTTGTTCTAAATTGTGAATTAATTTCTGCAGAGTAGTAGAGTAGAATTGTCTCTTGATTTAGGTTAAATTTCTTGAGAAGTTGCAATTCTATCACCATATTTATACAGAAGTCCTAGCCAGAAGGGACATAGAGGCTGAGAGGGAGTAGCATAAGTAATTGTAGAGGAAGTTTCCAGTTCCAAAGAGGTAGCAGCAACAGGTAGAGTTATTCCATAGAGAGGTTGTGCAGGGACTATGTAGGTAGCTTGAGTAAGAATTTCGATTTAGCTCAGGAGGAGGTCGATTTAGGTTCCAGAGGTCGAGATAATTTTCTAGAGCGAAAGAGAGTCACTTATAGCAGCAATAGTAGGAAGGACGGATTAATCAAAGGAAACTTCGAGCCACACATGTGAGGGATTACACAATCACTATGCAGAGGGAATGTGCAAGGGTTTGGACGACCAATTTTTCAAAGGCAGGTTGTGCCGGGATTGCTTGTGGAGAAGGGAAAATTCCCTTAATAATTTTTTTTATATTATCTTGCCGAGGATTGCCAAGTTTCAACATCTAAATTGTACTCAAAATTTCACTGTTGCAAAAATAATAATAAAACCCTCATTTAGTACACTGGATTTCACACATTGGGTTTTTTCGAGGGCATTTGAAAAAAAATAATTGTGTCAAATTTATTGTGTGTGTGCTCTATATTTCTCAATTCTAGTATTTTATTTTTCGCAACTTTTTTATTTGTGAAGAATTAAAGTGTGATTTATTCGTTGTTTTTCGTAGCAAGTAAACTGCATAATTAATCAGTTAGAAGAATAAATTTCCAATTGCTGCAATTTAAGGAAATTTCACACATTTTAGTGGATATGTTGTGACAATTTGTCTAGTGGAAATATCCATGATAGTTTATGGATCAGAGGGGGCTAAGAATAATCATCGTACTTGCATGCGAGAGGATTCTCCTGAGAATTGCTTAGATTTTATAGTTTGTATAATTGGAACTCATTGGTACTAGAGCCTTGTCTAGTCTTGTATATGTTCTAAATTAGTTTTGGATTTTTCCCTTCTAAAGTAAAACCATAAGTCATTGGCTAAGTTTGTTGAAAATTCAACAAGAAATGTGTGTCTAATTTAATTTTCCCTTAATTAAATTGGACAATAAATTGTAATCTTATCTCATAATCACTTGTAATAGTTAACTAAGTGTGATAAACTCAGTTAGCTCATGGGATTCGAGTTGAGGGTGGTTGGCGAGGCATGTAGAGTGATTCTATTTGTTTTAGAGCCCAAGTTGCAGTTAGTGTATTAGTTGAATGCATGAGAAATCAGTGAACTCAATTAATTGAGTTAAAATCAGTTTAACTAGTTGTAATTGATTGTTGCACTAGTGAGAGGTCAAGTGAATTAAATACAATTTAATTCACATGCAATGATCTGTCAAGTAACTAATGAATTACTATAAATAGATGCATGCATGTTAGTTCTGATGAAGACCCAGTTGAGACAGAGGTTAAAGGGATGTTAACTATCAGTTGTATATTAGCAAATTGCTCGCATGTAGTAATACACCCATAGGATTTCCCATGAGGATTTCCCATGAGCATTGCGCGGTTTTGGAAGGCTGAAATTCCTAAATAATAGAGATTTAATTCTATAGGAATTGCACAAGAAAGGCAGGCTGAGCAGAGGGAGGAAATTAGCTAAGTGTTGGTCGATTTTGTCTGGATCAGTGTGAGACAGTTGGTAGAGTGCAACAAACTCTTGTGAGAAGAGTGAATTGTATTGTTTCATGATTCCTTGGTTGAATATATAATAGAAGATAGAGGATTTTTGAGCAGCAAGCTTTCCCCAGGGAAAATATCTATGTTGTGGATTGATTTGCTTCTTTCTTTTACTTGGTGTGATTGTGCGGTCTTTATTTTCAGCAGTTAATTTGTAGAAGGATTCAATATCTTTCTTTAGAATATCACATGATCGGATTGAATCCATTGGTATACATATTGTTTACATAATTTCTTCATGGTATCAGAGCGCAGGAAATCACTACAGTGGAAAAGAAATTGAGTTTGTGTTGAACAACATTCGAATTTTCAAAAATATTATTTGGTGCGATCGACAGATCAAGATGGATTTCAATGGCTTAAGATTGGAATATGCACTCGAGGGCAGTTCTAATTATATTGCATGGAAAGACATAATGGAAGCAGTTCTGGAGGACAACAGGTTGAAATAATTAATTGATATTGATATTCCCAAGCCCGCAACAGTAGATGCCGCTCTTCTTGATGCTTGGAAAAAGAAGGTTGCAAAGGCGAGGGGGATCTTATTAGAGGGAGTTCGAGATCACATTGTATGGAGTTTCCATGGAAAATTGAATCCATATGAAATGTGGAAGGCTTTGATATATTTGTTTCAGAGTAGAAATGACCACAAAAAATTGGCATTGAAGGACAAGCTCAAGAAAATCAAAATGGAGAAAGGAGACACTATTCCGAAATATTTGACCAAGTTCATCCAATGTCGAGATGAGCTTGGAAGTGTCGGGATAACTGTAGAGGATGATGACTTGGTGAGCCTAGCACTTCTAGGCCTTCCTAAGAGTTGGCATATTTACCAGGACTCTATCAATGGGAGGGAGAAGCTACTGGATTGGGAGCGACTTTGGTGGGATTTGGTACAAGAAGAATTCAGGACGAATACCAGGGATGGATCTTCACCAAGACAGATGAGGAAAATTGCGCCTTGGCTAGTAAGGAAAATAAGGGGAAGGGAAAGAAATCCTATTCCAAATCTGAGATCGGAAAAGAAGGCAAGAATAGTGACATGTCTAGAGTGAAATGTTTTCACTGTCACGAGCATGGAAATTATGCCACTAATTGTCCGCAGAAGAAGAAGAAGAACAAGTAGGCTTCAGGATCTGCAATGGGTGAGGCTTTGGTTTCACAGTTCGAGTTGGAATTCTCACTCATCACATGCATGGTGTCTAGTGCAATGGGATCAATGTGGTACTTGGATAGTTGTGCATCTTTCCACATGACGAGAGACAAAGAACTCTTTAGTACCTTGGAGGAGAAGGATCTTCAAATGCACATCGAGATGGGTGATGACGGGAGGTATATCGCTACCGGGATTGGTACATTTACTTTCTAGAGATAGTCAGGTAAATCCTTCTTATTAAAATATGTCATGCATCTACCAGGCTTGAAAAAGAATTTAGTTTCAGTTGCTATGTTGGAGGATAGAGGATATGATGTGGTTTTCAGTGAAGGGAAAGCATTCCTTCGTCACAAAGCCATAGGAAAAGTTAAGAAGATTTGGGTTTGTGTGAATAACCTATAAAAACTTGATGTATAGGGCTATGCAGCATTGATGGGTAAAGTAGGCAGATTGGTGAGCCGAGATGAGGGTGAGTTATGGCACAGGACATTGGAACATCTACACCACGATGCTTTAAAGTTCATGCAACAGATTTCTATGGGGCTTCCAAAGGGTACTCCTTCATAGGTAGACACATGCAAGGGATGTACCATGGGGAAGTATACAGAGGCAACGTTTCACGAGGAGGAGAACCAAACAACAGAAATCCTTGAGAGAGTTCACTGAGATGTGTGTGGACCATTATCTACAAATTTTATAACAAAGAACAGGTATTATGTGATTTTTGTTGATGATTTTTCTAGAAAGTGTTGGATCAACTTCATGTAGAATAAATATCAGACGTTCTCAAAATTTTGTGAGTTCAAAGCATTGGTTGAGAAAGATATAGGGAAGCATGTGAAGGCTCTGAGGAGCGATAATGGTGGTGAGTACATCTCCAATGAATTCAAGAAATTTTGTGACAAAGAAGGAATTCAGAGAGAGTTGATTGCACCTCATAACCCACAACAGAATGGGGTTGCAGAAAGAAATTAAAGAACAATTTTTGGTGTGGCACGAGCAATGTTACATGATCAGGGCCTACTGTTTCATTTGTGGGTAGAGGTATGCAACACAACGGTATTTGTGTAGAACCATAGTACTCATCAGATACTTGGCATGAGTACACCAGAGGAGGATTTTATTGGTAAGAAACTTGATGTTTCATATTTTAAAATTTTTGGCTCGTGTGTCTATTTCCATGTGACCAAAGATTCAAGAAAGAAGCTAGAACCAAAAAATGAGATTGGGATATTTGTGGGGTACACTGATACACCGCACAACTATCGGGTGTATTTTCCGAACAACAGGATGACTGTTGTAAGACGGGTTGTAAAATTTGATGAGGAGAAAGCCATGGGATTGTCCCTTGAGAGGGAGCTTTATTTGCATGCAGATGAGGAACTCTTGGCTCTAAAGGATGAACCTTAAGATGTGGAGTAGCCACATGCGGAGGATCATGGAGTGGAAGAAACCACTTATGCAGAGTCATCCACCAAACATGGTAGGAGGTGCACCATAGAAGTTGACATATTGAGACTTGATGCGGTAGAACATGAAGGAGCACCTACATCACTACGCAAAAAAAGACAATCACCAGACTGGTTTAATGGATACATGGCTCTTATGAGAAAGTGTATTGTGACAGAACCATCCTCTTTTGAGGAAGCAGTGCAGCAACCAACTTGGGTTGACGCCATGGTTGAGGAGTATGACTCCATCGTCAGGAACAGTGCATGGGAAGTTGTCCCAAGACCAGTTGGGAAATCAATGGTTGGATCTAGATGAATCTATAAGGTGAATCAATCAGCAGATGGGAGTGTGGAGAAGTACAAGGCTAGATTTGTAGCCCGGGGATTCTCACAAGTTGAGGGGATTGACTATGAGGAGACTTTTGCATCGGTTGCAAGGTACTCATTGATTAGATCTATCCTTGAACTCTCAGCATAGATGGGGTGGAAAATACCTTAGATGGATGTGAAGATTGCATTTCTTAATGGAGTTTTGGAGGAATAAGTGACATTGAGTAGCCAGAAGGTTTTGAGACCTTTGATAGTGAGTCGCATGTGTGCTGACTCAAGAGAGCACTGTATGGGTTGAAGCAACCACCTCGTGCTTGGTACACAAGGATTGACAAATATTTTTGTAGAAATTATATGCACTAAGCATGCATATGTCCAAGATCCACCTGATATTACACTATTTAACTTTATGCAAGATACTGAATCTATTCCACTTGTTAATCTTTTGCGGAAAAATTATTTGCACACACATGTGAAGCATAAACAAAACTATTCAATCACACATAACACAATTTTTAACCAGGAAAGCCTGAATCTGAAAACCCCAAATATATATTATGTAACATGGATATCATATGAAAATCTCATACAAACATACAAAGCTTATCACAATCTCTCAGTATAGTATAATCGTCATACACTAATCAGGCCCAATCTTGCAAATCCATGCACCGATCTTTTCCACCTGCTAGCCTGCCTCCACTGTGAAATCTCTGCTGAAGAATAGCTCTGAATGAATTTGAATTAATCTTGGATTGACTGCGCAATCCTCATTGGCATCTCCAATATGTGTGTGATGCAATCAATGCATCACTATAGTCACAACAGATAGTCTATCTTTCCCTTTCACCTATCTCTCCACTGGTCTCCATTGAAACTGACATGCACTGTAGTTAAATGCTGTATTGTTCAATTGATTAATGAGTTATTATTTGTGAATTATTTAAGTAATTAATTCACTCCACTCTCACTAGTGTATCAATCAGTTAGACTAGACACAACTAGCTCAACTGAGTCTAATTGAATACAACTCCATAACTACTTCTTCCAAGTGTGTCATAACTCTGCCACTTGAGTTCTAACTGAGTCCTCCATGCATTAGCTCTAGTAAACCCTTATAAATAGCGTAATTACTTCTGTCAGCTGCTGTGCCACATCTGTGCACTGAACTGAAGTGCTCCAAGAGAATAAGTTGTTGTTTAGAGCCTGATTATTATTAAGAGCTAATAATAATCAACATGCATCTATTTTTAGATTGACGATCTATAAATAGACTTCGCCCAATATTATGAAAATATAATTTCATCTATTTTTCCTTCTTGATCAACCATCCACAAATAACATCCTGCAACTTCTGAAATATGATCGACATGTCTAAAAATAGACATAGTCTAAAAATAGACTTGCGCCAAAAATAGCCTGCGGGCCCACTTAGTGAAGGCACCTCTTTTCATTAAGTTCATCATATTGTTGAATCTCAACACTCCCTCTCCACAAGATATTGATTATCCTTCACCCCGATCCTGCCTCTATGGTATTCGAATTTTCTCCTGGTGAGCGTCTTCGTCAGAATATCTGCATCCTGATCCTCCATAGGAATGTACTGAAGCAACATGATCTTCCGCTGCACACAATCTCTGATATGATGATACTGGATATCAATATGTTTAGATATATCATGAAACACAGGATTAATTGAGAGTTTAATGCAACGCTACGATTATCACAATGAATCAAAAACAGGATCTAAATGTGGCCAAAGAAACCAACCAGAATATTCCTCATCTAGATAGCCTCACATGCAGCTAAACTTGCTGCTATGTATTCTGCTTCCGATGAACTGAGTGCCACAGATATTTGTTTCTTGCTGTACCAAGAAACTGTCGTAGATCCGATACTGAAAATCCCTCCTGATGTGCTCTTTCTGTCTGTTGGGCTTCCTTCCCAATCTGCATCTGTGAAGCCATGCAACTTCACCTCATCCATCTGTCTATACCATAAAACATACTCGGATGTGCCCCTAATATATCTTAGGACATGCTTTCCTGCCTTCCAAAAGAGCTTGGTAGGCTTAACCATCACTTGTGAAAGCTGGTTCACCGCATAGCATATGTCTGGTCTTGTATTGACTAAATACATGAGCGAACCCACCAATTGTCGATAAACAGTGGCATCCACTACCTCTGCCGATGTAGCATCCTCTTTCTTCCAATTTCCTGGAAGAGGAGTGTCAATAGGCTTGCAACCTTGCATGTGAAACTTATCCAGTATCTCCCGGGCATACTTGCCTTGAGACACAAACAGTTCACCTTCCCGCTTCCATATTTCCAATGCAAGGAAATAATGAAGGAGGCCCACATCCTTCATCTCAAACTCCTTTGAAAGATCAGCCTTGCATGAGTGTATCAACTGCTCATCACCTGTTAGTATTAAATCATCAACATAAAGTACAATGATTAAAAGCTTACCCTCCACCACAATCTGGTACAGGTTTGCATCCGCCTCACTCTTGGTGAAGCCAAGTCTAGTGAAATAGCTGTCGATCCGAGTGTACCAAGCACAGGGTGCTTGTTTCAGCCCATACAACACTCTTCTGAGCCTGCACACATGTGACTCGCTGCTGAAGATCTCAAATCCTTCAGGATGCTCAATGTACACCTCTTTCTCAATGAACCCATTAAGGAATGCAGTATTCACATCCATCTGATGAATCTGCCAACCCATCTGCGCTGAGAGAGCAAGGATGGTTCGTATGGAAGAATACCGTGTGATAGGTGCAAAGGTTTCTTCATAGTCAATCCCCTCAATCTGTGAGAAGCCCCGGGCAACAAATATTGCCTTATACTTCTTGACGCTCCCATTAGTATCTTGCTTTACCTTGTGGATCCATCTTGATTTCCAACTGATTTTCCCACCGACCTTGGAACAATCTCCCAAGCACTATTTTTGAAAATAGAGTCATACTCCTCCACCATGGCATCTACCCATGTGGGCTCCTACACTGCTTCTTCAAAAGAAGATGGCTCTGTCACAATACACTTGCTCATAAGAGCCATGTATCTAGTATATCGATCAGGTGACTGTCTCTGTCTGCGCTGTGATGTAGGAACTCCTACATTTTTTGCCACATCCACCTTCAGTCTCTCAGCTTCTGTGGTACGCTTCCTACCTTGTCTGATGTTTGGTTCTGCATGAGTGGACTCCTCCACTCCATAAATCTCCTCCTGTGGCTGATCCACATCCAGAGGCTCATCTTTGGGAACAAGAAGTTCCTCCTCCGCATGCAAGTGTAGCTCCCTCTCAAGCAACAACTTCATGGCTTTCACCTCATTGAATTTTATATCTCGTCGCATAACAATCATCCGACTGTTTGGAAAATACACATGATAGTTATGGGGTGTTTCTGTGTACCCCAAAAATATCCCAACTTCTACAGATGGCTCCAACTTCTTCCTGGCATCCTTCGTCACATGAATGTAAACAAGTGAGCCAAAAATATTCAAATGAGAAATATCAGGCTTCTTACCAGTAAAAGCTTCCTCGGGTGTACTCATGCCAAGTACTCTATGAGGACAATGGTTTTTCACATAAACCGCAGTGTTGTACGCTTCCGCCCACAAGTGCATCGATAGGCCTTGGTCATGCAGCATCGCTCGTGCAACACCCATGATCATTCTGTTCTTTCTCTCCGCGACCCCATTCTGTCGTGGGTTATGAGGCACTATGAGTTCCTCACCCTTCTTGCTGCTGGGTAGTCTTTGAATTCGCCCGAGATGTATTCACCACCATTATCGCTCTGTAGAGCTTTCACCTGCTTCCCTGACTCCTTCTCCACCAATGCCTTGAACTCACAGAACTTTGAGAACGTTTCACTCTTCTTCTGCATGAAGAAGATCCAACATCTACGAGAATAGTCATAAAAAAATATCACATAATACCTGTGTTTTGTTATTGAAGCAACTGGGAATGGTCCAAACACGTTTGTGTGAATTCTCTCCAGGATCACCGAAGCACGGTTCTCCTTCTCATGAAAGGTGGTCTTCAAAAAATTACCCATTGTACATCATTTGAACTGATCTGACTGCGCAAGAGTACCCTTGGGAAGTCCAATATAATTTTGCTGCAAAATCTTCAAAGCGCCATGGTGAATATGGCCCAATCTCTTGTGCCATAATTCGCCCTCATCGCGGCTCACCACTTCTTCTGCTTTGCCCACCATTGCAGCGCAACCATCTACCTCTAGCTTGTAGAGATTCTTAATTCGAACCCCTATCTTCTTGGTTTGACCTGTTGTTTTATGTCGAAGGAAAGATTTTCCCTCACTGAAAACAACATCAGCAACTTCCGTCTTCCAACATTGCGACCGAGACCAAGTTCTTCTTCGGCTCCGGAACATGCATGACATTCTTCAACAAGAATGGATTACCTGAAATTTTCTCAAAGGTAATGGTCCCAATGCCGCCGCACCGTACCGACCATCGCCGCCCATCTCTATATGCATTTGGAGGTCCTTCTCCTCCAAGTCACTAAACAACTCTTTGTCTCCTGTCATATGGAAATATGCACCACTTTCAAGATACCACACTGATCCCATGTAGCTTGAAACCAAGAATGTGATCAAGGAAAAATCTAGCTCAAATTGTGAGGCTCAGGCCTCTCTAGCAAAAGATCCAGCATCCTACTTATTCTTCTTCTTCTGTGGACAGTTAGTAGTGAAATTTCCATGCTCGTGATAGTGAAAACACTTCACTTTGGACAAGTCCTACTTATTGCCTTTCACACTAGATTTAGAAGGATTTTTCTTCACCTTCCCTTTCCTTTCTTTGGCATCCAAAGCAAAATTCTCATCATCTTCATTCTTTGATGTGTGGCATATCCCCATTCTCGCACAAGAAGTGAGGAAAGTCGCTCCCATCCTCGCTTTCTCCCATCCATCGTACGAGTCTTCGTAGCTATGCCAACCTCTTCGTAAGCCCAAGGAGAGCCACTCTCACCAAGTCTTCTTCATCAACCTTAACCCCCTCACTTCCCAGCTCATCCTTGCAATGGACAAACTTTGTGAGGTATTTTGGAATACTATCGCCTTTCTCCATTTTTATTTTTCTGAGCTTGTCTTTAAGCGCCAACTTCCTCTAGTCACTTCTGCTTTAGAACAAATCTGTCAAAGCCTTCCACATTAAGAATGGAGTGGATTTCCCGTGAAGGCTGGACACAATGTGGTGCTTCACACCTTCCAACAGAATCCTCCTTGTCTTTGCAATCTTCTTTTGCCATGCATCAAGTAATGCAGCATCGCTAGATCCCGGCTTAGGAACGTCGCTATCGATGAACTCCTTCAGCCCATTATCCTCCAGCACCACCTCCATCCTGTCCTTCCATGCTATTTAATTCAAGCTCCCATCAAGGGGATACTCTAATCTCAACCCATTGAAAGACATTTCAATGTATACTTGATTTCTGCACCAAGAATCTTCTGTAGCAAATTTGAATTGTCCACTAGCACAAACTCACTTCACAATTGAAATCTTCAATCAACAATGCTTCGATATCATGTAGAAATCATATGCACTAAGCATGCATGTGTCCAAGATCCACCTGATCTCACACTATTTAACTTTATGCAAGATACTGAATCTATTCCACTTGTTAATCTTTTGCGAAAATTTAATTGCACACACATGTGAAGCATAAACGAAAATATTCAATCGCACATAACACAGTTTTTAACCGGGAAAGCCTGAAACTGAAAACACCTACTATATTATGTAACATGGAGATCATATGACAATCTCATACAAGCATACAAATCTTATCACAAGCTCTCAATATAGTACAATCATCATACACTAATCAGGACTAATCTTGCAAATCCATGCACCGATATTTTCCTCCTGCTAGCCTGCCTCCACTGCGCAATCTCTACTGAAGAATAGCTCTGAATGAATTCAAATTACTCCATCCTTGACTGTGCAATCCTCATTGGCATCTCCACTGAGTGTGTGATGCAATAAATGCATCACTATAGTCACAACAGATAGTCTATCTTTCCCTTTCACCTATCTCTCCACTGGTCTCCACTGAAACTGCCATGCACTGTAGTTAACTGTTGTATTGTTCAGTTGATTAATGAGTTATTATTTGTGAATTAATTCACTCCACTCTCACCAGTGTATCAATCAGTTAGACTAGATACAACTAGCTCAACTGAGTCTAACCGAGTTAAACTAAATACAACTCCATAACTACTTCTTCCAACTGTGTCATAACTCTGCCACTTGAGTTCTAACTGAGTCCTCCATGCATTAGCTCCAGTAAACCCTTAGGAATAGTGTAATTCCTTCTGTCAGTTGTTGTGCCACATCTGTGCATTGAACTGAAGTGCTCCAAGAGAATAAGTTGCTGTTTAGAGCTTGATTATTATTAAGAGCTAATAATAATCGACATACATCTATTTTTAGATTGATGATCTATAAATAGACTTCGCCCAATATTCTAAAAATAGAATTTCATCTATTTTTCCAACTTGATCAACCATCCACAAATAACATCTTGCAACTTCTGAAATATGATCGACATGTATAAAAATAGACATAGTCTAAAAATAGACTTGCGCCAAAAATATCTTGCGGGCCCACTTAGTGAAGGCGACTCTTTTCACTAAGCTCATCATCTTGTTGAATCTCAACAATTTCATCGGGTTGGGCTTCACGAAGAGTGAAGTGGATGCGAACCTATACCAGATTGTGGTTGATGGCAAGATTTTGATTATCGTACTTTATGTTGATGATCTTATTTTGAGAGGCGATGAGCAACTCATAACTTCTTGCAAAGAGGATCTTGCAAGAGAGTTTGAGATGAAGGACATGGGACTCCTTCACTATTTCCTTGGTTTGGAGATATGGCAGTGTGATGGGGAGCTATTTTTTTTTCAAGGCAAGTATGCCAAAGAGATTCTGAGGAAGTTCCACATGGAGAGTTGTAAACCCATGGAGACTCCTCTTGCAGGAAACTGAAGGAAGGAGGATGCTAATTCAGGTGAGGTAGTGGAAGATACTATTTATAGGTAGCTTGTGGGTTCAATCATCTACTTGGTGAACACACGGCCAAACATATGCTACACAGTTAACCAACATATTGAAGCTATGGTTAAGCCGACCAAGCTCTTTTGGTAGGCAGGGAAGCATGTCTTGAGATATCTCAGGGGCATTGCAGAGTATGGATTATGGTACATATGGACAGAGGGAGTGAAGCTTCAAGGCTTCACTGATGCAGATTGGGCAGGCAGTGCATCAGAAAAGAAGAGCACATCAAGAGGTATCTTCACCATAGGATCGACAACAGTTTCTTGGTACAACAGGAAGAAGAGATCAGTTGCACTCAATTCAGCCGAGGCAGAGTACATGGCAGCCAGTTAGGCGGCATGTGAGGCCATTTGGATGAGGAAGATACTTGTTGGTTTGTTTGGTCACCAGATGGATCCGAATGTAATATATTGTGATAACCATAGTTGCATAAAACTCTCGGTTAATCCGATATTCCATGACAGGTCCAAGCATATAGAAATCTGGTACCACCGTCTTAGAGATTGTGTTCAAAGACGAATTATGTTACTTCAGTACATTCCCATGAAGGATCCGGATGCAAATATTCTGATGAAGGCGCTCGCCAAGAGAAAATTTGAATACCATAGAGGTAGGATCGGGGTAGCTGATAATCTTTTTCTTGTTGAGAGGGAGTGTTGAAAAGTCAACAATAAATGTGTGTCTAATTTAATTTTCCCTTAATTAAATCTGACAATAAATTTTAATCTTATCTCATAATCACTTGTAATAGTTAAATAAGTGTGATAAAATCAGTTAGCTCATGGAATTTGAGTTGAGGGTGGTTGGTGAGGCATGCAAAGTGATTCTAGTTTTTTTAGAGTCCAAGTTGCAGTTATTGTATTATTTTAATGCATGAGAAATTAGTTAACTCAATCAATTGAGTTAAAATTAGTTTAACTAGTTGCAACTGATTGTTGCACTAGTGAGAGGTCAAGGGAATTAAATTAGATTTAATTCACATGCAACCATCTGTCAAGTAACTGATGATTTACTATTAATAGTTGCATGCATGTTAGTTTTGACAGAGGTTAAAGGGATGTTAACTATCAGTTGTATTATTAGCAAATTGCCCACATGTAGTAATACACCCATAGGATTTCCCATGAGCATTGCGTAGTTTTGGAACTCTTAAATTCCTAAAGAATAGGGATTTAATTCTACAAGAATTGTGCAAAGAAGGCAGGCTGAGCAGAGGCAGTAAATTGACTAAGTGTTGGTCAATTTTCTCCGGATCAGTGTGACACAGTTGGTAGAGTACAACAGACCCTTGTGAGAAGAGTGCATTGTATTGTTTCATGATTCTTTGGTTGAATATACAATAGAAGATAGAGGGGTTTTGAGCAACAATATTTCCCCAGGAAAAATATTTGTGTTGTGGATTGATTTACTTCTTTCTTTTACTTGGTGTGATTGTGAGATCATCTTTATTTTCAGCAATTAATTTGTAGAAGGATTTAGTATCTTGCTTTAACATATTGCAAGATCGAATTGAATCCATTGGTATACATATTGTTTGTATAATTTCTAAATAGTTGAGATTTGTTGAATGGTATTGTCATTGATGTCAATGGTTGTTAATGAACACTCTTATATTTTTCTGTATTACATCAAGTTAGAAGCTCCATTGTTGGATGGTTGGAAACCCTAGTTCTAGGATTTGAGTTCTTTGGACTAAGGATAGACCCTAAAATTTTTCCTCGTCATTGGATTCCCCTTGTCAAGATGTTTTTGGTGGTATGTGGCACACCCTGAGAGGCATCCCTGGTTGAGAGATATTCACATTTGAAGTTGAAGACTCCAATCAATGGGTCAAAGACCCAAGGGGTGGTGACATGGCACCTCATCATTGGAAAATCTATCAAATTAACAGTTTCTCATCTGGTTTTAAGAATCAACCATTGTATGAAATATTTCAAAATATGTTTGCATCTATAAGAAATGCCCCTCATCAAAACTAACCCCAACTCCATAAGGGTATATTTTTCCCTCCTAAACTTATTTGAACATTCATAAAAGCCTCTTCTTGTTTAATTCAAAGAGTCAAGCCATGTCGCTCTTCACCATGGACTAATTAAATAATATAATAAGCTACCTATAGACATTTATCTTAAAATTTAGGGCATGAAGGGTTTCAATCATAACTTCACATTTAAGTTGTTTTATTATCCAAACGAGCTTTGACTCCAATTTAAAAATGTTCTTTTCTCCCTCAAATCATGGAATTTGAATATGTAATAGATCCCCTCCACAAACTATAAAATGAGTTCTAGACCTCCTTTCCAAGGATAAAGAATTTGAAATGAAAATCATTTTCTTTTCCCCATGGAGACAACGAAATTTTTTGAAGAGAAGCTTGGATTAGGGTTCGATGATCTTTTAGGATCCATTTCAGAAATTCGATTGGGTTCGGTTTTGTTTTTAAAATTTGGTATTCTATTGCAGGGGCAGTGAAGAGGTAAGGGTTCAAAACAAATTACTTTAACCTTGTTGAGAATAACTTTCAAAGTTTTTTTTTTTTTTTTATTGCCACAAAACATTGCGGGTTCAAAACAAATTACTTTAACCTTCCTGTAGAATAACTTTCATAGTTTTTTTTTTGTATTGCCTCAAAAAAGTGCGGATTTATTTATAAACCTTGTGCACAAATGTCCCTAACTCCTATACGATAAAAGGACTAATACAAGGACCTACGAAGAAGCCATTTCACTAGGGCTAGTAGCCCTGTACCTATGGCCTAGTTTCTCAGCTCTATGGAA
>CM076578.1:502198341-502235841 GCA_034641835.2 Pinus albicaulis | reverse complement strand
AATTTGCGGATCTGTTTACAGATTTTTCTATAGAGTGTTGACCAGCGTTGACCATGGTCAACCCTTGTTCATTTGACCTCAAATCTCTGTTGAAATTTTGATTTTTGGAGGCCATACAACTGGGCACAAAAATCGAGGGAAAAGGAACCATTTGACGAAAGCCCTAATTTGTTGCGTTGAATTTTTGTTGTTGTCCGACGTTGACTTTTGGTTGACCAACGTTGACTTGTGATGAGCTGTCTTTGAGGGCTACGGGTGTGACACTTGGAGGGTTGGCTGATCTAAGAAAGACTTTGCTAGTTGAAGCATCCCGTTGACTGCCATAACGCATAACATCCTATATGTTTGCTGGACAAGAACAGTTATAGAGTCTGATATATATTATTGGCTTGTATTTTGTTGATCTATTATTGTGTTCTACCAACGTTTTACTTTCATGTTTATGTGATTACTAATTTGAATCGGGCCGAAGAAAGATTGAAGTAAATTTGCATTAAGCAATGAACACACCATGGTTATCTAAATTTAACATGGTATCAGAGCTGAGGTGAAGACAATGTCCAATCTAGTGTTAGAAGCAATCACTGAAGAAGGAATCCTATCAAGGAAAAATGGCCTCCTCAACCTACAAGGGTTTTAAGGCTGATGATAAATTGACTGATAAGTCTGATTATCATGCATGGAAGATGTCATTGGATTTGGTATTAGATGATCAAAATGTCATGGACTATGTGCAGGGGAAGATTCAAGAGCCTCCATCAAATGGAGCTGCTGCCACAAAGACGAAGTATAGAAAAGGGGAAATCAAAGCAAAGATGATTATCCAGGATTCTATTAATAAGCACTTGGTTGCTTACATTTCTGAGTTGAGCACATCTAAAGAGATGTATGATAAGCTGGTTAGCATGTTCAGGGCTAGCAATGCTAATTAAATACTTTTCTTCAAGAATCAATTGAAGAATATCAAGAAGGGAAAATATGAATCCATTCAATCTTATTTTATGAGGCTCATTGAAATCAGGAATAACCTCCGAGCTATTGGGGAAGCAATAGCTGATCGAGAGATGGTTCTTATTGTGCTTTGAGGTCTCCCCCGTGATTGGTATGTACTCAATACTACTATTCTTAATAATAATGCGAGTCCTGATTTTGATGAAATATTGACGATATGCACTCAAGAGGAGACAAGAATGATGGAGAGAGATTATCCCTCTAATGGAAATGGAGGTGACCCTATTGCCTTCGCCGCTCATGCAAAGAAGAAAAAAATGGTGGTCTGAGAAATCAAAACCATGGAAGAGTGGGGCCCAAAAGAAGGAAGGGAATATGTTACACTTGTAACAAGTTTGGTCACAATGCAAGAGAGTTCCCTAATAGAAGGGAGTCTCCCAGGGATTGTAATATCCCAAAATTGGGATTTCTAGCAAGGCATGCCTGAAAAATGCATTTTTCAGGAATTTATGCTACAAAAACAAAGATTAGCCCTTGGATCTCTTAGATATGATAATCTAAGATCCAAATCCAAGAGGAAATCAGAAACCAAGCAAACTAGGTGAGATAAACAAGCCTCTCACAGCTAGAATAGTTGGAAAATGCTCAATAATGGACTACAACAATATGTGAACACAATGTTGGAGCTGCAACAAGATAATCATCCATGGAATGTGTTAATAAACACTTTAAAATCAATTTTAAGTACATCAGCAAGAAGCATGGTTCATTTCTTCAACCCAGAGTGAGGAAAAGCAGATATTTTAGCCCTAAAAACGTTAACTTCAATGATTTGCATAAAAATAAGGCAAAGGACGGTGGGATCCCTTAGCTTGGGTCATAAGAGACTTACATACCAAATTTGGGCTGAAAAAAATGACTCTAGCCATGTTAAACAGATCTACCACTCTTGATATGGCTTAAAAATGTCCAATCCCCATGACTTGACTCAACAAAAGTAACTGAAGCTTAGGCACCATGATTTTCTGAAGGGTTTGAATACAAAATAGCTTGACTATCAGATTTGAAGTTTATTACATGAAAGCATGAAGAAAAATTGAGATTAAGCTCCTTTATACATCACAGAGAATAACTTGGCAAGGGTTTCATGAGATCCACTGCATAAAAGTGCAGATCTGCAAATATATATTTGAAAAACACAGTATACTGCAGCAGTAGCTTACAAATTATATCTAGAACAATATATTACATAAACAATTAGATCTACAATAGATCCATATGTAAAAATTTCTTTATTATACATTCCTCTTGGGGATCTCAGCAATACATGAAAGAACAGGAGTAGATATGAGTTTTACTGCAGCAGATCTACAGAATGCTTCAGAAATTTTGAATTATATACAGTAATGAATCAGATCTGAAACATACATGGATTGGTTGGCCAATCCATGGATCACCACAGTGCAAGGAAGACTCCTTTACAGCAGAGATCTCTTCTCCAACTGAATGCCGAAATACCCTACAACTCTGCAACTGGAAATAATGCAGTCTAAGAGGATAAACTGTGCTGTAGACTTGAAGCACAAATTTTCCTGATTCCAAGATGAAGATTTGAAGCCCAAACTGCTAATACACTCTTCCAGGAGGTTAAAAGACACACTCACTGAGAAGAGGCACTAGTAAAATCTAGATATGAGAAGATCTAGTCTCCACTTGCTGCAGCTCACTGAAACAAGTAAATCCCAATAGGATTTACGCTTTCTAAGGGAGATGGAGCTTGGCCAAATGTCGGATAGTGGAAGAGTAGTACAATGCCCTCCAAGAGCTACTCAATGGAAGGAGAGAGAATCCCTAAACAGGAAATCCTCACAATTCTCTACTAAACAGCCAAGAGAATGAGATATGTCTAAACATAAAATATACTCTGAAAATGTAATATCATCAAAAACCTTCTCTTGAGCTTTCCCCTTCCTTTTATAAGATGAGAGCTTTGGAAAACCCTAAACCACCTTGATGAATTATCTCCTTTCACATGAGGACCTCCTTCTAGAATTGCGCTGTCCCTTCATGAGGTACATTGTATCTAGACAGTGATGTGATTTGGTCCTGTTGACCCAGTCAATCTCCTCAACCCTTGTTCACATGCAAGTGTATTTTATTGAAACAACCCTGATTTTCCTCTGTTCACATTGGGCATTTATTTATTTGGATGTTTTTAGGAGTTTTTATTTTCTCCTTTACATTTTATTCATCAATTAAGAAAATTAACACAAAATGAAATATTCCTATTAGCTTGGGCTAATTAGGAATATTACAGGGATGATGACAAAAACAACTCCAGGGGGATTGGTAATCAAAGGAAAAATAGGTTCAAAGGAAAAATGAAGGCTCCCTCTGATCGTAGTGGAAATGGGAAACCTTTCAATAGGTCAAGAAATTCCAGGTACGATGAGTCTAATGTTGTTGATAATAAGAGAAATGAATTTATTCTTGTATCTTCCCTCTCTGTTGCATCTCCTCTCGACACCTTGGATGTATGGTTGATTGATAGTGGTGCTTCAAGGCACCTCATTGGTTATAAATAAGCCCTCTCTAATTTGATTGAGAACTATACTAATCTTAAAATTATCCTTGTAGATAATGCCACCTCTCCCGTGAAAGGGACAGGGACTGTGACCCTTCATCTATCTCAAGGTCAAGTCCTTCATTTACAAGATGTGTTGTATGTACTTGATTTGAAGAAGAAACTTGTGTCTATTTTGGCAATGGAAGACAAAGGGTTCAAGGTGACATTCGTTGATGGAAAGTTATGTATCTGGAAGAAGAAATTCAAGGAAGCTCTTACTATTGGTTTTAGAGTTGATACACTCTACCAGGCTAGAGGAAGTCCATTAGGGGCTATGGTTTTAGAGTTATGGCACCGAAGGTTTGCACACCTTCATTAAAAAGCCCTTCCCGAAGCAAGGAAGGTGGTGATAGGGATGCCCGAATTTAAAGATGATTATGAAGGTATATGTCAGGGTTGTGCCCAAGGGAAGCATACAAGGGGACAATTCCCCTGAAGTGTCTTAAAGACAACTGATATCTTGCAGTTGATAGATTCTAACACTAGAGAATTTGGCAGAAATTCCGACGGCCAATTCATCGCTATTCCGACACATATCCGTCGTTTCCACTACAGAATTTGGCGGAAATTCCGACGGCCAATTCGTCGCTATTCCGACACATATCCGTCGCAAGAGCGACAGTTAGGGGGCGGACAAACCGTGGTTTGTCCTGCCGTCGCCGTTCCGACGCAAGCAAAAACTGTCGCACTATCGACACTTCTTCCGACGTTACGAACCGGCGTCACTCTTCCGACGTCTCACAAACCGTCGCGCCTCCGACGTTTGAAAACTGTCGCACTTCCAGTGAAATGTGGTTCGACGTTTTTGACGTCGTTCTTCCGACGCTCATAAACCGTCGCAGTTCCGACTAAACGTGGTCCGACGTTTTGGCGTCGCTCTTCCGACGCTCGTAAACTGTCGCAATTCCGACTAAACGTGGTCCGACGTTTCGGACGTCACTCTTCCGACGTCTGGAAGATGTCGTAATTCCGACGATATGTGGTCCGACATTTGGAATGTCGCTCTTCCGACGTTTTCATGCTGTCTCTCCTCCGACGTTTCTGGGTTGTCGCAGTTCCGACGTCTACAAGGCGTCGGTAGACCGACGGAGGGTTCAATTTTAAAAAAAAAAATTAAAATTTTAAAAGTCGAGAAACGTTGTTTTGAAGATATTATATGAAGTAAAACAATCCATGAAAGTGAAATAGCAGTATGTAGAATAGTAATGCAACAGATAGAGTACCGACGTCCATTGTTCCAAATACAAATTAAAGTACCCAAAACCCTACAACAGTGAAGTAAAACAGTCCATGAAAGTGAAGATATTATATGAAGTAAAACAGTCCATGAAAGTGAAGATATTATATGAAGTAAAACAGTCCATGAAATTGAAGATATTATATGAAGTAAAACAGTCCATGAAATTGAAGATATTATATGAAGTAAAACAGTCCATGAAAGTGAAGATATTATATGAAGTAAAACAGTCCATGAAAGTGAAATAACAGTATGTAGAATAGTAAAGCAACAGATAGAGTACCGACGTCCATTGTTCCAAATACAAATTAAAGTACCCAAAACCCTACAACAATGAAGTAAAACAGTCCATGAAAGTGAAGATATTATATGAAGTAAAACCGTCCATGAAAGTGAAGATATTATATGAAGCAAAACAGTCCATGAAAGTGAAATAGCAGTATGTAGAATAGTAAAGCAACAGATAGAGTACCGACGTCCATTGTTCCAAATACAAATTAAAGTACCCAAAACCCTACAACAGTGAAGTAAAGCAGTCCATGAAAGTGAAATAGCAGTATGTAGAATAGTAAAGCAACAGATAGAGTACCGACGTCCATTGTTCCAAATACAAATTAAAGTACCCAAGACCCTACAACAATGAAGTAAAACAGTCCATGAAAGTGAAGATATTATATGAAGTAAAACAGTCCATGAAAGAGAAATAGCAGTATGTAGAATAGTAAAGCAACAGATAGAGTACCGACGTCCATTGTTCCAAATACAAATTAAAGTACCCAAAATCCTGCAACAGAGAAAAACTCTAATCATGTGAGAAGTGTGATATGTCCAAAATATAAAAAGACCATCAGACCATATCAATAAACCAGCAACATAGACCAGCATCGCTAGTTTTGAAGGTAGAGTGATAAAAATTAATCATTTTTTTTTTCACAAGAGAAAAAACGCAGTTTTGAATATATTATATGAAGTAAAACAGTCCATGAAGTCATTACATTTTCACATCTGAAGATTGGAACCCAAATATCCATCCAGAAAAGTGGAAGTCCCACCCAGACAGTGATAGAAAAATACCCCATGTCACATACAGGGACTTGATATAAAACCCAGTAACGGTCCACATGGAGATTATCGACAATCTGAGAAAGCATCCAAATATGCCCCAGGCATCTATAAGAAAGTGAAATAGCAGTATGTAGAATAGTAAAGCAACAGATAGAGTACCGACGTCCATTGTTCCAAATACAAATTAAAGTACCCAAAATCCTGCAACAGAGAAAAACGCTAATCATGTGAGGAGTGTTATATGTCAAAAATATAAAAAGACCATCAGACCATATCAATAAACCAGCAACATAGACCAGCATCGCTAGTTTTGAAGGCAGAGTGATAAACATTAATCATTTTTTTTTTCACAAGAGAAAAAACGATGTTTTCAATATATTGTATGAAGTAAAACGGTCCATGAAGTCATTACATTTTCACATCTTAAGATTGGAACCCAAATATCCATCCAGAAAAGTGGAAGTCCCACCCCAGACAATGATAGAAAAATACCCATGTCACATACAACGACTTGATATAAAACCCAGTAACGGTCCACATGGAGATTATCGACAATCTGAGAAAGCATCCAAATATGCCTGAGGCATCTATAAGAAAGTGAAATAGCAGTATGTAGAATAGTAAAGCAACAGATAGAGTACGTACTGACGTCCATTGTTCCAAATACAAATTAAAGTACCCAAAATCCTTGAACAGAGAAAAACGTTAATCATGTGAGGAGTGTGATATGTCCAAAATATAAAAAGACCATCAGACCATATCAATAAACCAGCATCGCTAGTTTTGAAGGCAGAGTGATAAACATTAATCATTTTTTTCACAAGAGAAAAAACGTTGTTTTGAATATATTATATGAAGTAAAACAGTCCATGAAGTCATTACATTTTCACATCTGAAGATTGGAACCCAAATATCCATCCAGAAAAGTGGAAGTCCCACCCCAGACAGTGATAGAAAAATACCCCATGTCACATACGGCGACTTGATATAAAACCCAGTAACGGTCCACATGGAGATTATCGACAATCTGAGAAAGCATCCAAATATGCCCAAGGCATCTATAAGAAAGTGAAATAGCAGTATGTAGAATAGTAAAGCAACAGATAGAGTACCGATGTCCATTGTTCCAAATACAAATTAAAATACCCAAAATCCTTGAACAGAATCAAGAAAAACGCTAATCATGTGAGAATTCAAAGTAAAGTTAATCTATTAACATTGCGAATAAAATTACAATCAAGTCAAAAACATTGCCTGCCATACTCATGGCAAATTTGTCATCAAAAAAATCAAAAAATTAAGAAGATCTAGCTCTCATACGGGGAAACCAAGCCTCTGAACGTTTAATTTATAGAATTCAAAAATATTACTTAAAGGTCCAAGACAAAGAAAATAAACTAAAAGCACCCTCAATTAACTGGGCACCGCTAAGCAAGAAAACAAATTAACCAAAACTAATCCACCGCCGGTTCCTCCACGATTCGGCACCATCCTAATTGCCCGGAAGGTCCAGATCGCTAGGTGCTACCTCCTCATGCATGCCACGGTCCCCTCCCGAGAGGCCCGAATGCCGGCCGGATTTTTCCGAGCCGTGCACCGCCGGGACGGTGCATTCTTCCTCCGTTTGGGCCTCCTCGCGGAAGACCACAAAGGGTGATTACGAAACTGTGGATTCGCGGGCGGTTGAGAGTGCAATCAAAGGAAAAATTACGCAAGGCGCGTCGTGGGAGAAGGTGAACTAGCGGTGGGGAAGCCAGAGCAGCGGGAATCCATACTGTGGGCCGTGATGCTACAGTCGACCCCCGCCCACTCCTAGTATTTGGATATCTACCTAAGTAATAATCACTGATTGGCCGGAGGTCATCTCGTTGAGTGGCCGGAGGGAGCGCGCCGGGATTGACGTCTAGTGCTTCCCCGCGGCAACGCATCCTACGACGCACGCGAGGCATGGGTGCAATCTCGAAAGCAAGTGGGCACAAGAGACGAAGAAGCAGAATCTCCAATTAACAGTAGGGAACATGTGACGAGACGTAACCGAGAGAAATGGAAATATGCAAGAAAGTCTAGTAGCAAGTTCCGCGGCCACTTCTCCTTATCATCGCGAAGCACTAGACAGAGGTAATCCAAAGAACCGGCTATATCTGAAATACCATGGCTAAATGCCATTTTTTATGTCGACCCAGTCCGCACGTCAATCAAAGGACGGCCGTCATAATGAATCTCTCGATCATTAATAATGAGAGCCGAAGGCCGGATCAAATTGAGCGTGCGGAATCACTCAGCAGGAGTGGAGGTCCGATCTTGAACAATGTTAAAAAATTAATTAATCTAGATTTGATGTGAAAACTTAATTGAACAAGCGTTAAATGTTAATGCGAATGATATGAAATCGCCATATCCATGTCCCATCACCTTAAACGCCATCGAATGCACCCGCACGGGAGCAGAGCAAGTTTTTATTGAGGACACGTGGCAAAAATTGATTGGAGCGGATCTTTGTTTGGCCGTCACGCGTGGAAATCCCGACCCGTAAAATATTAGGCGATCTCTGATAAGAGACTCGCGTCACAAAATTGGCCGACGTCGCAGTGCTATTTTGGAACGCGAATTTGGTTTGAATTATGGTTTATCGCTCGTTTGAAGTGCTGCGGCTCGACTTTTCTGAACAATTTTCTTATAAAATTTGTGTTGGTTTTCTTTGATAATACACATATTAAAAATCCCGCTTAATAAACGTACTAAAATTGTTGTGCTTTCGAAACCCGACCCGAGGATTGGACATGAGTTAACAAACAAAAGGATAGCGGAACCGACATGCACCCGTGGTCAAGCCCTCTACCAAAACCACGCAGCGGAATCACAAAAGCGGGTTGCCCATATCGCACCGCTTTTTATGAGTAGGCGGTATTTCTATTCGTAGCGATTCCATTAGGGAATGCGACACGTGGCGAAGTGACCCTCGAGCAAACAACCATTTAACCCACACTATCGCACGTAAAGCCCGACGTTGGGAAGCCGAGCGAAATTGCCAAGAGTCGTTGATTTGGAGAAGGGCCATCGGACGGTGGTCGCGACGTTGAACTTGCCCGAGGTTAACTAAGGTGTGCGGGAGGATAGCCAGTGTAC
Organism: Pinus albicaulis; assembly: GCA_034641835.2. Classification (NCBI taxonomy): domain Eukaryota; kingdom Viridiplantae; phylum Streptophyta; class Pinopsida; order Pinales; family Pinaceae; genus Pinus; species Pinus albicaulis. Next base: position 502,226,836 of record CM076578.1, on the reverse strand, counting down.
GATACTGAGTGTTTGATTGGTTATTGATATATATAGGTGGGGCCGGAGTATAATGAAATTGTTTAATTAAACGATTACGTGATAATTAGCATAAGTCCGGGAGGGTGATTGTTGTAAAGGTCGAGTGGTGAAATATAGAGCCGAAAGTTCACTACAAGTTATTTATTTAAAAAGAAACGTGGAGTATAAATACAAAGTGTTGAAAGTTAAACATTGGTTATAAGGATTGGAGATAATATAAAGTCAGGGAATATAAATTAAAGTACAACCATTGTGGATAGTATTTATTTATCAAATTCTACGAATTTGATAAATAAACCCCGAAGAAAGAAGAAGTCAATTAAGACTCGAGCTCGGAGGAAAAGAACGGGTTACACCAAGGGAAAATGTCGACACAGCCGATTGTAGACACACCACGCTCTCCTTGGGGGTCCAATTTCAGTTTTGTTGCGTCACACGATGATCTCTCTTCTCCGGCATTTACTTGTATTGAAGATCACTATTCTAGGAATAAGGAGTTATTTTCTCCAAAAATAACCCCTAGCCAAACATTGAAAATGCATCAAGGATATCTTTCTATGCTTCATAAGCACATTTGTTCTACTTCTAAATCATGTCTTGGAAGTGGTTGTTGTGCTCGGAAATTATTCACCAGCTTGGTTTCATACCAAAGTCTTTTTCACATTTTCAACATCCAATACATGAAAAAGATAATGGTTTAAAACAACCTAAATATTTGAAATTTTGCAAGAATTGTCCGGAACACTTTGAATATAAATTTTGAAGTCAAGTGCATGATGCCGTATAGGATCAAGTGTCATTTTGAATACCAAATGTTTCACAAAAAACTTCTCAACATGCTACCCGCAGTAAGGATTAAATGACAATATTGCATCAACTATTTCCATAATAAAAGTGCACCTCAGCCATAAGACTAAACAACTACAAATGTTGTAGATCTAACAAGACCACACAATCAAATGTATTCCACAAGGCCAATACCGCATGAAAAATGAAAAGGAGTTTGCAACCAAAAATACCTTAGGCAACTAATTCAATTAGATACACCAAACCATCAAGACAAAAAGGAAAACCAGCTTACTCAAAAGGCAAGCGTTTACCTCCTTTGACAAAATTTTGAGTTCCGAAACAAGGGCCTTTATTGTCTTGTCAATGCCCCTAGTAATTTGAATGGGGTTTGCACCTGCCGCAACAACCTAAACAAAAAGGTTTTATTTCAAATTATTTTCCACAAATTTAAGATACAACCATTGTCGACTTTTGTATTTCCTAACAAGCTCATAAATTTTGACAAAAGAACCAAAAATTTTTAATACCGATAGCAATTTTTTTCACTCAAAAACTATCTTAGACTCAATAAACCCAACCCAAAACTAAAAAAACCAAACACACATAAGACCCTACAAAAATGAATAGATGATCTTAATCCAAGACCATCGACAAAAAGTTACCTTTACACCCTCACTTATTAAACCCCGTGGCTGTTGAATTTTAACTTCAACTCACATAGAAAAGAAGGACTGGATGCAAAGACAGAATATTTTTTTTGGAGGTTGTTTAGCATGCCATCCGTAAATTTAATTCAAAGATTTAAAAATTTCTGCAAGTTTTTTTGTAGACTGTCATGTGCCCATACTTTCAGCATGTGATTGTATTTAAACACAATAGCCAAAGCATTAACGCAATTCACCAACCATAAATTAAACAAACGTAAATTTACTCCGACAGCTTTTGTAAATTCAAAAGGAGGACACGTGGAGCATTAATATTGATCGCATGAAATTGAAGGGAATCTCGAAAACCCCGAAAACCGGACCCGAATTTTTTATAGGGCATATTGGATTGAGAATTCGAGTTAAAAAATTAGGCAGACGTCGCATCCCATTTTTGGGAACGCAAATTTGGTTTGAAATTCAATCTATTTAGACTTTTGAAGTCCGACCTGAAAGGGTTCTTTAATGTTTTGATAGTTTAATATATACATATGTTATATATATATCATATGCGAAATGAAAGGTGGGCCATAGAATTTAGTTTTAATTTTATTTTTTTTAAAAGAGAGGGTTTATTATAATATGTTTTATATGTTCCGGCATATAAAAATAAAAAGGTCGAAAAAGCTTGGTAGTTTTTTTTATAGACAAGATGTAAATTTTTTATTACATAGACAAGGTGTAAAAAAGTGAAAAACTCGAGTGTAACTTTTTTATGTGTATGCACGATAGTTGCGTAAAGGGAAAACAAAAGCAGTAAAGTGTCTTAGAGACAGAGTATGTTTGTTTTGAGAATGTACAATGAGTTGGTTTTATGCATTGCGTTTTGTAGCACTCATAATTTTGTAATCCTCTCGGTGAGGAAGTAGTGTAATAGTTTTTTTTTGAGTTATTGAAGGGAATAGAAGTTTGTTTTCAAAGTATTGAAACTCGTCTCCGTCAAAGAAATTTTTATTTTCCGGGTGTTGAGAGGAAGGGAGATTTATGGGTGGTTCTTATGAATCAACCAACCATTCAGTAACATGCTCATCAATCCAAACCATAAGTGATTATGTGACAATATTCAAGGGTGCACTCAATCGGATTTGAAAGCTATGTTAGAGAAACCCTAAACTCTCACCGAAAATAGGTGAAATGTGGCACCACTCGAGATTGACATGTGCCAATTGGTACAAGTGGTAGACAATTGGCATGCTCAAACAACGAGGTGATGCAGAATGACATGAGGGAGAAAAATATCGTAAAAAGCCCCAAATCGAGAACTAAAGCTCATCACCAACCTCGAGATTGACAACTTTACATGATGTAACCTATGAAATCGTAAATGGAGAAATCATAGTAAACATAAAGTAACCTATGTAACAATAAAGTCGGATTTCATCCCGGGGAGTGGTAATGGGAGAAATCATAGTGAACAACAGAAACATGCATAGTTGCTTACAATCAAATAGATGAAAAAACACATACAAAAACCTAGATAATAATCATGCACAAGCTTAATATTGAATTATGAAATCAGTAAAGGAACTTACAAAATGTGACATTACGAACTCGGTCAAGCGCACAAGCAAAAATATCCCTGGACATGACCCTCAGTTGACAAGTTTTATTGCTCATGATGCAAGAGGATTTGTACCGCGACTCGCCAAGTCAATCAAAATCCATCATTATCTATACAATAAATACAAGTAATTGATGTAGTATTTTTTACTCTAAGATGCATTCTTATGATAATGTTAGAACATATGTTGAAAAATGTCAAAACATACCGAATAAGCTCCTCTTCGTTTTCAAAGAACAATTTATTGAGTCGCATGAACTTGGAACAAGCCTCCCCATCTTCAAAGAGTAGCAACTAAGTCAATCAAAGTGACTTTTTTTGTTGCTAACCGGATCAAGGGAGGTTTGCTCCAAGATTAAATCGCTCCAATAAATTATTCTCTACTAAACAAAGAGACAACCACGTGAAGGTGGAAGCTCTTATGGCCCCTCCCCCCTCACATCACTCTCAATTCCCTCAATACCCAATCTATATTTCAATTTTTACTTTCATGAGCATAAAAAAAATATTCAATAACTAGTAAAAAAAACAATTCAACAAAAAAGTACGCAAGGAAACATTGCAATTAATGCTTGACATAAAAATAGTATGATAAATGAGTTTTTTTATATAACGCTGAAAAAAATGTTCCAAGTATGGTAACGTTTGTCTTATAATAATACAATATTTTACATTGTCAAATTTTCTTTTTTCTTCTTCCTATTTTTAAAGCTCTAATTACATCATCAATATCATCGTGCTCGCTCCTCGTTTTCGTGCCTTTCAACTCCGCACCGCCGACCTAGTTGTGTATTCATGATGTCTCGGGCTCATCCAGATGACAGGCATACGCACTACAAAAAACAGTATAATATTAAATTTTAATTGTCATGCTTTTTAAATATCATTGAACTAGTTCGGTAATATTAATAAAAAAAATGCAATGAGATTATTTACCTAGTGCACCAGATGTCGCCGCCGACCCTAGTTGCATTGTCATGATGTCCGGTCTCATCCACGGGGATCGGGCATCGCCTCCAAAAACGATATAATAATTAAATTTTAATTATCAGTTTTTTAAATATCATTGAACTAGTTCGGTAATATTAATAAAAAAAATTGCAATGAGATTATTTACACTGTGCACCAGCTTGTCGCCGTTGGGATCGTTGCCCCTGTCTTCCTCTTCGGTGGTAAGATCCTCAAGGGAAACATTCTCTCGTCATTTGAACAAAAAAACGTTATAAGGACAAACCATCAAGGTATAATTAGAAAAAATTATAAGTGGAAATTAATTACCGTCACGGCCCCTCTACCGATAGCAGCATTGTCGGCCCGGTCCCCACTACTAATGATCAAAGTTGCACGAGAGGATCATCTACATCCGGCTCTAAAACCGGTTATTTACCTCGCTCGTAGTGTTGCTCCCCGATTTAAACAAAGTTGTTAGACATTAAATTTATGGACGAAAACAAAAAATATTGAAAGGTTAATGTTTTACCTTATCGAGCATTGTAGATCTTGGGACCTCGCCCAAGCTTCATGCGACGTTCAACTACAGATTTCGATAGCCAAAACGGAAAGCAATATTTTTTATCTTCCTCTCGTAGTTATTGTTCAAAGTCATCACCCTACATTATATATGATTGTGTATTTTTAATCATATCCGATAGGATTACAAAAACGTTGGAGGCGATACAATTAATTATAAGATGTTTAGCTACTTAATTACAATTTCTTGTGTACTTAATTTCAAGTAGCCACCCTCGGCCGAGCTTGTGATGGCCCTTTTTCTCTATCCTAGCTTTGGTTGCCTTGAGGTGTCATGCAACCTAGCATCAAAATATTGAAGTCGATATGAGCGTAATACACTTTTATTTTTAGACATAAAGAAAAATTAAAGCTATTGAATTAAAGTTGTAATTTACCTCGCGGGTCCAGCTTGGCATTTTTCCTTCTTTTCTTTGCCCTTTTCTCTTTTTCCGTCATGGATGAGTGCTCTCCACTCACTCTGAAACTCGCGAGAGGACGCTCATATCTAGGGTTAAATTGCAATTGCGTCCTATAGGTGTCCCCGGTATATTTCAAATATTTGCCGGCTACCCCGAGCCACCGCTTTTCTCAAGTCAAATGCCGACCCCCAAAAAGGGCTTCTAGATAATCTAAAAGTTCTTTTTTTCAGAGTTGGAATTCTGGGAATTTCACCCCGTACGTATGGTTGGGACAAAAATTACCAACGCATGGCTCTCCGTAACTCTGTAGAACTCATTGTTTCTCGCTACGTAATAAAAACCAAAAAGAAAAAGAAGATATTATCATTAATTTAAAAAATAAAAAAATCATGATAAATATGTTTTAGATAAAGTACATGAAATAGTTAAAATATTAAAATTTACCCGGGAGTTGTACATAGCTTTTTTATAGGGACACCTCATCGTTCACCAACAACGTGCCATTAATGGTCCCCGTGGAGCCGACACGTGTAGCTCCAGAAACGCAATAATGTAGTCGCCATATCAGCCTCATCATTGCCAACACGTTCAGCCCAGCTTGGTCTGGGTGTCACTGGGCGTGGTGTGTTTCTTGGCTAGCACCTAAAGGAGCAGAAGGTGTACGAGAGGTTGTTGGGCAATCTCTTGCCCTTGTGTCCCACTACCACCAACACGGTTCAAGAAATGCCGTAAGACGCTACATACAAAAGAACTTTTGTTAGTTTAGTCAATGTAAAAATTAAAAAATCAAACTATCACAATTCATCTCATGCGCAACAAAAAAAATATCCTTTTTGAATTTTTTATTATTACCGATATCTATTTAGCCGCCTCATAAGATGTTGTATCCTCTCTTCTCGTTTCAAGTGTTTGAGGCGCATCTATCAAAGCATTAAATTCCGACGTTGCATCTCGTGCCTTTTTTTTGCAACAACAACACCGAGAGATAGGGATGAAAAAAAGCTCTTTCCTCAAAGAGGGAATCATCAAAGTGCATCATGGCTAGGTGTCTCACATATTTGAACAAAATTAATATTATTTCAATTATGTAAATAACTAAAAATACCTAAAGATAGAGTAATGCTCGGCACTTTACATGTTCTTCCGCCGGGCCTCTTTCCGCGATCATCCCGTCTCAGGGGTTGTTCCCGCATCGCTCTGAATCAGCCCGCTACATTGCAATAAAAATTATAAATGTAAAAACTTGAAAAACAATATCTAACTTGAAAACACAAAATGAAAAACTCGAAATAATTTCTAATAAGACACCCTAAGACAGAGTAGTTAGAGTTTCAAATATGCCTTGCATTGAATTCAGTCCTCGAAACATGTCATTGCACATTAAGGCACCCAAACATTCAATCCACAAATGATATATTTAAGTAGGCTTCTCCTATTCTGGGGAAAAACACCATACCTATAATGCATTCACTTGCATGTATAAAGGGAAAGGAAAACATGTTTTTCATACAACGGTGACAAAGGCATCTTGGGGAAAGGTATCTTCACTTTTTATTTATGTTGTTCACCCACACCACTCTCGTGTTTTCACTAATCCTATTTTTGTCATTTTTTTGGATTCAAATTAGTTAAGGCCTTAAGTATTTTTTTGACCTTTCGCAGTAGTTTTTATAAGTGGCATGTATGGATTTTCCCATTACTCTAGCTTTTTTCTCTTCATGCGCATGTTTCCCCCGGAAATCAAATGCATGATTTAGTCCCATACATTTAACAAGTTGTTGGATCAACTCCATAGGAAATATCATGTTTCCTATTCAATCAAAATTTATCTCAGCTTAGGTGTAGGTAGGAAGGTTTTCCCTTTGTATTAATAGGGCACTTCTAGCTTGCATTTTTATTATATCTTTCAAATTTAGTGTCGTTTCAATTAGGGCATGATTTTTTTGCAACTTTCAAGGTGAGAATGAACAAAGACAAATTTTTGTGATGGATGATCGTATATGACTCCATGGCCAGAGGAAAAAGGCACTAATCTACTTCTTCAAATATCTATAGTCTCATTCACTTCATACGAAGATGGTCCCCCGATTTTGAGCCAAATGTTGTAGAAAAAGTCCCCCCCCTCCATAATTTGATAGTCAATGGAAATTTCTTAAATTGATGATGGGGCAAGATTATGGAACATTGGCACATACATATGTAATGGAATTCCAAGATCATGATATATGTTTGCATATGTTTATGGCAATGTTCCACCAAGTCCCCCCCGAGGTGGGAGCGAGGGACGAGAGACGCTGGGAGCTGGCCTATGCAAAAGCTCCCTACCAATTTTCAGGGAAACGTGGGGGGAGACGCTCAGGGTCATAAAAATTATAAAATTTAATATTTAAAATGTAACTATATTTTTGCAAGGAATGTATATACAATCATCATACACTTGCATCATGAAAGATAAATCATAAATGATAAAATTACAAATCGATGAATGATGAATCATATAATTGAAACAAATTTAAAAGTTAAAGTTAAAAACATACATCATACAATCATGCATGTAAGTTTGTAAGTTTGTAACTATATAATCATTAATGTAACTACTAACAATGTACAATGAAAATAAAGTTTAAGATATCATATGACATATTATATCAAGATTCAAAATAGAGTTTAAACCGAAGTTTACAACTCAAGTCCGAAACATAAAACTTAAACGCAAATAAGTTATGGTCTAAACATAAAAACATAAAACATAACATATGAATATCAAATGATATCATCATATCGATAAATGAGCATAAATGCTCAAGTTAATGCCCCACTAGTCTCTCGCATCCAACTTCGCACGAATATATCAAGATCAACCATGTCACCATCCGAATCAGAATCACTTGGATTCTCAAATATAGCTAAGTGGCACATCAAATTTTAACACGAAAACCATAAACTAAAAGGGGCGGTGAGGGGACGTGAGGGGGCGTGAGGGAAACATCCCCAGAAGTCCCCAAGACCCCCGAGCGCGAGGGGGCGAGGAATCTAGACCCCTAGGTGGGGGGGGGGCGAGACCCTCATGTAACACTGTTTATGGAGGTGGTGGAGCAAAAAAGAGCTCAAATAGAGTTTGAAATTTTTCACATAAAAAGGATCTGTGGGCTCGACTAATGGTTCCATTTAAAAAAAATGATATCTAGACAGAATAAGTGTAGCATGCAAACATGCATTGAAAATCCATCCGAGTTTGCCATTGTATGTACTTTATGATGGATTCAAATTTGGGTTTCAAAATGCCAGAGTTATGGCATGATTTTGTCGAGAAACCCTTAGTTGGATTCTCATGTTGGTTTAATTTATATTTTAAGTTTGTTTTGCAATCTTTGGGTGATAGTAACTCATGAACTAGGTTACCAATGTGTAACAATCATATTTCAAGAATAAATATGTGATTTTTTTTTATATTATTATTATTATCTATTAGCTACGCAGTATTGACACCTAATGCCCTGGAATTTTGACATCTTTCGATAGCATGGATAATTTCGAAAATGTTTCTAGTAATGTTAACATAATAACTATCATTACATGTCTTCACTTTTTTCACCATAATATACCTATGATATGGACTCATCACACAACTTCATATGCTATGTCCCAACAAGTTCAAACTGGTTGAACCTACCTCATAGTGTGGTTATTAAGGACAAGTTGCTTAATATATAACTCGATAGCATAGACCACGTTGCGCTCTAAAAAGAATCCTCAAGTGTCAAAAAACTTCACAATATGTTCTACTATAAAGCCTTTTGGGATACCCGAAATAATATATGTATCATTGATGACTTTTAAAGTATGACAAGATCCAGAGGAGAAAGGAAATCAATGGAAGAGTGATCCACCAATGAGAACCTAGAATTTAGCATCAGATGAGTTAGAGTCTAGGAAATTGAAAGCCTATAATTTTAATTAGTGATGAAGGACATCACATAGGTAATTATATTTTCATGTAGAATAATCTTTGTTAATTCAAATTTAAACTACATAATATGAAAGGCATACCATAAATTTTTCCGAGTAAGTCCAAACAACCTATAAAAATGGAAAACCTTCTTTTTCCATGGGAAATAATTTACCTTTCCTTTTACAAGGCAATCTAAATCACAAAAAAATATGAACTATACTCGCACACATTCTTGGATAATGTGAAAGTGGAAAGGAATACCCTACAATAAGTGATGCACACATGTACATTTGAACACTAATATATTTTTGTAGTTGAAATGCAATGCTTGTTTTCATTTAAATGTAGGGTTTTTAAAGCGAAGAGAAATAATGGTCGCCAAATTAATAAGCGTTTTCTTTGGGAAAAATTTAAATCTTGTATTGGGTGATGAAGATAATAGAGGGTATTGAATCTTGATTCTTGACATCTACAGAGAACCATACGACCCTAACACAATCCAATAGAATTGACCAAAAAAACCCAAATAGAGTCAACCCTACTATAGGAGGAAGGGCCTCACAGAAGAACTTACCATTTTGCAAGAGCCGAGGGCGAACGTTGAGGGCGAATGTTGTTCTCACAAGAGCCGAGGGCGAACGCTCGAGGGCGAATCGTCGAGGGCAAAGGCTGTTCCGCAGAGAGCCGAGGGCGAATGCAAGGGGTGAATGATGTTCCCGAAAGAGCCGAGGGCGAATCCAGATCGAATGTCGTTCGCAAGAGCTCGGTGGCGAATTGCCGAGGGCGAATGCCGTTTCCGCAAGAGCCTGGGGCGACGTCGAAGGCGACCATGGCCTCCGCAAGAGCCGAGGGCGACGTCGTAGGCGAATGCTGTTCTGCAAGAGCGGAGGGCGAATGTGCGCGTGATATCAGATGTTAATGTAGCACACATGTACATTTGAACACTAATAGATTTTTTTAGTTGAAATGCAATGCTTGTTTTCATTTAAATGTAGGGTTTTTAAAGCAGGGAGAAATAATGGCTGCCAAATTAATAAGCGTTTCTTTGGGAAAATTTAAATCTTGTATTGGGTGATGAAGATAATAGAGGGTATTGAATCTTGATTCTTGACATCTAGAGAGAACCCTACAGCCTAACACAATCCAATGGAATTGACCAAAAAAACCCAAATAGAGTCAACCCCACTATAGGAGGAAGGGCCTGCAGTAAGAACTTACCATTTTGCAAGAGCTGAGGGCGAATGCTGTTCTGCAAGAGCTGAGGGCGAACGCTGAGGGCGAATGCTGAGGGCAAATGCTGTTCTGCAAGAGCTGAGCGCGAATGCTGAGGGAAAATGCTGTTCTGCAAGAGTAGAGGGCGAATGCGCGCGTGATATCAAACGTAGCTATTGCGACAAATACGAAACATTTTTATGTAGCGCGCATATAAGTTTCGAATTTTTATGTAGGGCCCATATAAGTTTGGTATTTTTATGTAGCGTGAAAATAACTGTCGCTATACCGACGGCGGAAAAGGCGTCGCTATTAGGACGGTGCCTCCAAACGTCGCAATGGCGACACCTAGATATTGTGTCGCAGTTGCGACGTTTAGAGTCGTCTCAATAGCGACGCTTTGGGCCATGGTGTCTCAATTGCGACGTCTTCCTTTAAACGTCGTAATTGCGACACTAGTTTAAGTGTCGGTATTGCGACACCTTTCTATAAACGTCGGTATAGCGACGGTTTCGGGCAGGATGGAAAAAATTTGGGAAAATTTCCGACATTTGGTCAAAAGCGTCGGAAACAGGTGTCGGAATTTCCGCCAAATGTAGTAGTGTAATTTATCTGGTATGTTGCCCATGACATCCTTGGGAGGACGTTCGTATTACTTGACTTTTACAGATGACTTCTCCCATAAGACCTGGATATATTTATTGAAGAATAAGGACGAAGCATTAAAATGGTTTCGTACATTCAAGGCCTTGGTGGAAAATAAAACCGAGAAGAGAATCAAAGTTTTGGGGATCGACAATGGGATCGAGTATGAGTCAAATGAATTCAATGAATGTTGCAGAGAAGCTGGCATTAAGAAGGAGACCACAACTGCGTATACTCCTGAGCAAAATGGTGTTGTTGAAAGAAAGAATAGGACCATTATGGAAGTTTCCCGCACCATGCTATGTGACCAAGGTCTTCCAAAGTTTCTATGGGGACAAGATGTGAACACTATTGTGTACGTTCAAAATAGATGCCCGCATTCCGCTCTAGACTCCAAAACCCCCGAAAAAGTCTTCTTTGGTAAGAATCCTGATGTTTCTTATTTTAGAGTTTTTGGTTGTCCAATTTACTTTTATGTGCCGAAATAAAAGAGAAGCAAGCTAGATGCTTTTGGAAAGAAGGGAAAATTTGTGTGCTACAGTAAAACTTCGAAGGCATATAGAATATATGTTCCTGGTCAAAGAGAAGTGGACTCCAAAACCCCCGAAGAAGTCTTCTCCGGTAAGAATCCTGATGTTTCTTATTTTAGAGTTTTTGGTTGTCCAATTTACTTTCATGTGTCGAAAGAAAAGAGAAGCAAGCTGGATGCTTTTGGAAAGAAGGGAAAATTTGTGTGCTACTGTGAAATTTTGAAGGCATATAGAATATATGTTCCTGGTCAAAGAGAAGTGGAGATATGCCACGATGTCACCTTTGATGAAGATGCTGCCCTCAAGAAAGTGAGAAATCTTCCCAACTCCAAGGAAGACAAAGAAGATGAATAAGCAGGGAAGCAGGAAGAGCTGAAGGATGAACCGATGCCCGATGTTGAAGGACCTATGGATCTTATTGATCCACCTCCTTCGAATAAGAGAAGACCCGAATGGCTTAGGGATACTCGCACAGATGCCAAGAGACATATTTCCCTGAGGGGGACATTCTGTGAAAGCAAGAAGTCGAATAGATACCAAGGGTATCTGTCAGCCATGAGTACAATTGTACAATCCGAGCCTGGATCATTTGAAGAAGCCGTAAATAATAAATTTGGAAGGATGCTATCTTTAAGTTTGGTACCACTTTATCTGGGATATGGTACAACGAGGCGCCGTAAGGCTCGATCATATAGGAACTGATGAGAAGGTCGCGAGTATTCTCATGAAGCCCCTAGGGAAGGCCAAGTTCCTAACCTTCCATGATAAGCTTAAAATCGTGGAAATATGCTATTATGAGGGTCCTGCTTAAGTTGGAATATGATCTTTGGGAGATCTAGGGGGCTTGGGGATAGCTTCTTGGAGCTATAAGCACACACGGGGCTAGGATTTCCGAACCTTGTTGTGCTTCTGCCCCACTGTTATGATATTGAGTTGGTTCACCTCTATTTGATCTATGCCCCGCACACATCCTACCCATGGAGTTTCAAACTCATGGGAAGTACCTCTCTTTTGGCCAATGAGGTGGGAAATGTGGATAGAGACCAATTGCAAGACCAATGGACGCATTGGAGATTGTTGTACTCTCTATGTCTAGGATAGCACGTGTCCAACACCTTTATCTGGGATCAATTTTGACGAGGTTCTTACCTCTAAACTGACTTCAGGTCAGTAAACTAACTTCGAGTTAGTATGTGAATTTTTGAGTCTATTTAGGTTTTATCCTCTAAACTGAATTCGGGTTAGTAAAATAACTTCAGGTTAGTATGAGACTATTTTGAGTCCAAGAGAGGTTTTAACCTCTAGCTGACTTCGAGTCAGTTGAGTGTGATGTCTTTGTGACTCACCGTTTGTTCTATTTGAGAAGAAGAGCCAACAAAGAAAGTTACAACATCATGACGCACGATGATAGATGATAGTTCACGATGGTACTAATGGATGGCACAGGTGGACAGATGGAGTTCTCTCTAGTTGAGAGGGAGTGTTAATTTTGGGAAACTAGGTCCAAACTCCATGTTGCACTGCTCATATGATGATGGTCATATTTTTGTTGGATTCCTCTTTAGGAGAGGTGCAAGATTTATCTAAAGGTCATCTTGTTTGGATGAGCAGAACATATATTTTGAATTTATTTTCCACACATGTGCAAGGTCGGCCAGATTTGTAATGTAGGCTCACACCCTAATAGATTGGAGGATGATTTAATTTTTGAAAGTAAATTTGAAGGTAAGAAACATCAATTAGATATTGCAGAGGGAGATATATTCAAGGATATTCAGGAAGTATGGGTGGCAGCAATATCTGGGGCAACATTTGGAAAAATTTTAAGAGCAAAAGCATAAATTGAAGCAAGGAAAGCTGAAGAAAACAATCATCAGTTTAGAGATGAATGGATAGAGTGCAGTAGAGTACAGTGGCATAATGAAGAAAATAAAAGTTATTTACAATAGCAGACTGAATTACAAGAAACCATAGATGAACTATGGAACCTAATGTAGATACCTAAGCAGAGCTACAACAGAATGAAGAAGGTAATCCACTGTGAAGATGATTGGAGAGTGAAAAATAGAAATGGTAGAGACAGTGGATCATTATAGAGCAAAGTGTGGGATCCAGGAGGACAATGATTGGAACACATGATCTGGAGATCATGATTCTTTTTTACTTTGGGAGTCTGATGCAGGAGCATTAGCACTCAAATTAAATTTAATTGTTTGATTAGCCCAAGGAGGGGTCAAGTTGTAAATATTGTAATATTCTCTTGAGAAATGTTTAAATTCCTAGAAAACATAGAGAGGGGATATTCTAGTTGACTTTTGTAAACATATCCATAGAAAAAAGGGATATTAGAGAGGATACTTTCATTTTATGCTCAAGAGATTAGATTAGTCACAAATTAGAGATAGGAAGGATTTATTTTAATAGAGTTTGTTGCAAATTCATAGGAGTCGATTATGAGAGCTGGATAAGCTCTATTGTAATTATAAATTCATTGTAAGCCTCGAAGGAAGGAAGAGACCAATTAAAATGATGAAAATCAGGTCAGAGAAGAGAGGCCAATTTAAACGAAGAAGACTAGGCCATGTAAAAGAGAGAAGGCCGTGTAAAAGGCACATCAGGCCAAAGCCAAACTGTAAGCATGTTTTATGTGTATCTGTACATTTATTTAATTAATGAGGAAATAAAATTCATTGTGATTGGGTGTCATTCCTTTTACGTGCTGAGTGATCTGTTACTGAGAGATTATGGTTTTTTTGTGATAAACCATTGTGAATGAATTCTAATTGAATGTATAAGTATTTCTGAGAGATAAAAGACTTAATGGCTGGGTAGAATCTGTGTGATTCCACTCTGGAGAAAGTGGATGTGTGTGCAGTTCAAAGTTGAATAAAACACGAATTCTAGCTTGGAAACAATGTGCAAAGCGTGAAAGATATAGATCTGAGTGAAAACCAGAAGACAAAGCTAAAGCTCAAGAGAAGTAGCGAGTAAAGAAGACGAAATTACAAGCAGCGACAGTAAAAAATAATGAAAATATTAAGGTAGCCAAAACCCTTAAAATATGATTGAAAAGAGATCAGACAGCAAGGATTAAGTCGCAGAGACAGGAAAAAGACCAACGACTAAGATCACATCGCAAATATTAAATTGTGAAAGTGCCGAAGTGGACACATGTCAGACGGAGATTCCATGTGCATATCGCATACCGCATGCGATATGGTATAACAGTTAAAGGTGGAGTTAAAAGTGCGAAGTGCAACAAGGTAAGTTTGTGGTTTGCCGAAATGAGTTAAAGGTGTGAAAATCCGATATGCGATATTAATATTTGTCGATTTGCAATGAAGCCTAAAGTTGCGATATTGTGATGCGATACGATCACATATCGCATATGATAGGAGAAGCTTGGGAAGTGCGATATGTTATAATCCCCGATGTGAAAAATGCTATGTTCATCGATCTACAAAGTGGCATGTTCTGTGATCTGCAAAATCATTAAATCCGTGAAATTGCGATATGTTTCGGATTTGCGATAAGGGAATGTGATGCTGCAAGGAATAGTTTGAAGCCGTGTGTTGAAGGGATTCATCGAGGTATGTGAATCCGTATAAATATAACATATGATATGTTATATTTGAGCTTTAAACCCGAAAACCATTTTATTAAAGCTTCCACGTGCATATATGGAGTAGCATTGACTCCTTAATGGTGATGTGGGTAATTAGTGGGGTTTATTCTGCAAACCTTGCCATCACTTTGCTGGATAAGAAGAATTGTAAAATCTGATCTATATTATTGGCTTGTCTTCTTTTGATTTGTTATTGTGTTCTAGCAACGTTTTACTTTCATGTTTATGTAATTGCTAATTTGAATCGGGCCTAAGAAAAATCGAAGTAAATTTGCATTAAGCATAGAAAACACCATGGTTATCTAAATTTAACATATAGATAGTGGATGGTTGTAAACATTGGATGGTTAGTACACAATGATGATCTTCACTTGTAGTTATAGATTGTATAGTGGTAAGAGATAGTAGTGTTTTGATTTGGAAATGTGATTGAGTAGAGGCAAGTTGGATGAACAATGGTTGAAGTACGATAGTTGTGCAGTGAGGCTGCCAGGACTTGACAGGATATACATATTAATAAGAGTAGGATAACCCTCATTACAATTTATTTATATTGATTTTGAGCGTAGGGGCATCCAGTCTGAAAATTGTGAAATGTCATCCGCTGCCTAGTCAGGGTGGTGCAAGGAAGGTGATTGGAGTCACCTTTAAGTTGGAGTCTGAGAACACTTCAGGATGGTAGGGTGGTGCTAGGGTAGGTTGGAGCCTACATAGGGTGTTGTAGCATCCGTTAGGTTGGAGCCTGAGATCTAGGGCATTGGAGCATCCTCCCAGTTGTAGTTAGTAAACACAGTGTTGGAGCATCCTATAGGTTGGACCCACCTTCAGTTGGAGCTGAAAACTTGATGTAATTATTTTTGAAGAAGACAAATATTAATAAGCGTTCGTGGGTTTTTGAACCGAAGGGGGTTTTCCACCGAAAAATCTTTGTGTCTACTGTCTTGATTATTATGCATTGTTGAATGGTGTTTTTTGTTGCTTTGGCATTAGAGAAATTTTGAGGTCTAAACTGGGCCTCTTAAGGAATATTATAAAATAATAGTGGAAATAATATAATAAGATTATATTACATCATCAAATTCTAGAGGGAAAAAAGAAAAAACTACTTTTTCAACGCATATTTTCAACTTATATCCCATGAATTTACTCAAATTTTGAGTGAAAACACTCATTGGATACATTATTTAATTCTGAATCCAAGGAGTACCCATGTTACATACTTTTGATGGACCATGCTACATGAAAAATCAGAAATAGATGAAAAAAAGTGAATACAATCACGCTTTTCATGTATTTATCATTTTTCATGTAGCGGGGTCCATCGAAAGTATGCGACATATGTACTCCCTTGATGAAGAATTAAATTTCACATCCAACTAGTGTTCCCACTTGAAATTTGAGTAAAACTGCAAAGAGATAAGTTGAAAAAGTAGTTATTTTTTATTTTTAATTTTTTACTCCAAAAATGGTGAATCATCCCCCATGGTTTACATCATCATCTTGAATCTTATTGGTTCTTAAAGTTCATTTTGGTTGCACATTTTTTTTTAGGCTCATTTTAGACCTCAAAATTTTTTAATGCTATCTGATACTAATTAATATTTAATTATTGCTAAAGATTAAGCAATGCTCTGAAAATATTAATAAATTGTTAATAAATATTGATCCACCCTCCTCTCAGTATTTCCAAAAATTGGTATCAGAGCAAGTTCCTTCACTAGCAATGTAATGAATGAAAGGCATATCTCAGAGAGAAGAGATGGGAAAATCAAAGAAGCAAGCTGCCAAGTGTTCAAAGAAATTTTCAGGTGTGGAAGTTATTTTAGATCCTATTATTGTTGATAACAAGAAGGAAGATCCTAAAGAAGAAGATGATGAAATGAGCGATATCGAATTTAAAACTGAATTTGTCATAGTTATGAAGGAACTTAAGAGTGAAAAATAACATGTCAAATTTTTGGAAGTAGAATTAAAGATAGAAAAAGAACATGTTGGAAGCCTTAATAAGAAGAGTGAAGAATCAAGGAAATCATTAACAATCTTAAAGCACTGTTGGAAGCAGTGAGAAAAATTGAAGATTCATTTAAAAGAGACCTTGAAGGAAGTAATAAGGAATGGAAGAATAGAGAGAAAGAAAATCAAACACTTAAGGAGGAGGTTTCTCTTTTGAAACTCTAGGTGCAACAAGCTGACAGGAAAGAGAAAGATCTAACGAGATAACTAAAAGAATCTGATCAAAGGTACGTATATAAGCAAAAGGAAATATATAAAATTGTTGAATAAATAGACAGGCATAGGAAATAAAACAAAAAACAGAAGGAACAAATACAAGTTCTCAATAGAGAAACAAAAAATATCACTCTTTTGAAGCTACAGGTAGAAGAGGCAAAAGAAAGAAGGAAATTGTTGAAAATCATATTTTAGGAAGACCTTGCTCAAAAGCAAGAAGAAATTGATGCAACTCTTATTGAAATCAACAAGTTCAAGGATTGATGAAAATCACACTTATAGGTTATTGACAGGAAAGATCAAGAATTGGCTCAATTAAAGATAAATGCAGAGGAAGAAAGTAAAGCTCCATGTGATGAAAGCTCAAGCTCCAAGATTTCGTAAGGTCATATTGATGGAAATACTAATCAAGATAAAGATCGAAGATAATAAAGAATGTTGCAACACCAAAGTACAACATTGAAGCAATCAAGGACAAAGGATAACAAAGGACTATGCCACTGTCTTTGAAGAAGAATGAATACAAAAGACCATCCAAGGTATGCTAATTCATTTAATGGTTATTTTTTTTCATGTGCTAACTTTGGACATATGACTCGGTATTGTAAATTTCCGACAAGTAAAAATATCGAAGGTATTATCAAAACCCTAGAAGCAGGTTTGTTGAATCACAAGACATGTTTCACGATGACTTTTTTAGCAAAAGGGACATGTCGTCTAGGCCAAACATTAAATGTTTCAAATGCAATAAATATGGCCATAGAGCTTGCAATTTTAGATATAGGATGGAATATTCCATGAATGACAACCTCAACATTGAATGCTACAAATGCCATAATTGTGGGCATATTTCTCGCGATTGCAAGTACATGATGAAATTAACCATGAATGAAAAAAGTTTACGTCAGGTACAAGAATATCAAGCAGATAAAAAGGTCTCAACGCTCATGCTTTCAGGTTTCGTAATGGTAAAAGGTCGTGATGAATCGACAGGAACATTGGACAATGACATGATTCGAGATGATCTAACCGAAGTGTTGGGTGCTACATTATTTTGATCAATCTAATATGACGACTTCCTAAATTTTGAAGAGGGGGAGTATATGAAACAAAAATTGCATGTTTTGAAGATCAATCCTTGACAGGTTGATTGTTGGCGGATGTGAGGAAGTGTCATGGGCAGTTTTAGTGGAATAACTATTTTGGCAGGAAAAATTGATCGATATTGACAGGTAGAGTCAGCAATGGAAATACGTATGAAGCATAACATGACATGGGGAGACAGGTTATTGCATCAAGCATTGAGGAAAGCATTTCGAAGACTGACAAGAATCTTGCAGAAAGACAAAATAAGGTTTCTCATCAGGGGAAGCACATGCAGGTGACAAGTCCACAGGAAGCAGGCAAATTGTTAGGATGAGTCACCCTTTCCCACTGATATCAAAGGGTGAGAGAAACCATGAAAAGTAAATCCAAGCATGAAGTCAAGGGGAGTTGTACTTGCAGAAGGAGTATGTGTGTTGCCATCAATGACAAAGGGGGAGATTTATGAATGGTGTTGTCATTGATGTCAACGGTTATCAATGAATGCTATTATATTTGTCTGAATTACATCTAGTTGGAAGCTCCACTATTGGATGGTTGTAAACCCTAGTTATTGTATTTGGGTTCTCTAGACTAAGGATGCACCCTGAACTTGTTCAAGGTTTTTGAAGTAGAAAATCATTAGGTTTTACTTGGAGATCCTTGTTATTGGATTCTCCTTGTCAAGGTGTTTCCGGTGGTACGTGGTACGCTGCGAGAGGCCTCATGCTTTGGGAGATATTCACATTTGAAGTTGAATATCCCAATCAATGGGTCAAAAACCCAAGTGGTGGTGACATGACACCTCATCATTAGCCATTTTATTAAATTAAGGGTGTCTCATCTAGGTTTAAGGATCAACCATTGTATGAATGGTTTCAAAATATTTTTTCATCTATAAGTAATGTCCCTCAACAAAACTAGCCCCAACTCCTAAGGGTAGCAATTTTCCCTACTAAAATTATTCCAACAGTCATAGAAGCCTCTTCATGGTTAATTCAAAGAGTCAATGCATGTGGATATTCACCATGGACTAATTAAATAATATAATAAGTTACCTATAGACATTTATCTTAAAATTTAGGGCATGAAGGGTTTCAATCATAACTTCACATTTATGTTCTCTAATTATCCAAATCGAATTTCCAAAGGAACTTTAATTCCAATTTAAAAATTTTATTTTCTCGCTTAAATCATGGAATTTAAATATCTAATAAATCCCCTTCATAAACTATAAAATGAGGTCTAGATCTCCTTCTAAGGATAGAAAATTTGAAATGAAAAGCTTTTTCTTTGCCCTGTGGAGATAGCAAAAAGGTTTGAAGAGAAGCTTGGATTAGGGTTTAGTGATTTTCTAGGATCCATTTCAAAAATTCGATTGGGTTCAATTTCGTTTTTAGAATTTGGTATTATATTGCAAGGGCAGAGAAGAGGTGAGGGTTCAAAACAAAGTTCTTACGTAGCCGCAAAACAATTTTCAATTTTTTTTTTTCGTATTGTCTCAAAACAGTGCAAAATTATTTATAAATCTTGTGTAGCTGTCCCTAACTCTTGTATGATAGAAAGATAAATACAAGGGTCTATGAAGAATCCATTTCACTAGGGCTAGTAGCCCTATACTTACGACCTAATTTCTCAACTATATGGTATTTTGTTAGGAGTAATATTATTGGTTTTTATAGCATTATCTAGAGCATTATATCTTGGCCAACACAAGGGTATTTCATGAAAAAAAAAACATAAGGTGTGCTCTTAGTATGTTTTAGTACTATCTTGACAAGACTTAGGCTTGTTAAGAAAAATGGCTTAAGTTCTTTGCACAAAATCATTAGTCCTTATTTGAAGCATTAAAACAAACTATATTTAAAATACTACACTAGAATTTTGAGTTCCTCCACTCTTAGAGTATATATATATATATATAGCTCAGCCACATGTATATAACAACCTTATGACATTGACTTATTATGGAAGTGTGACTTTGATGGTTGATTGTGAAACATACTTGTAATATCATTAAGGGAGTCTGAACTAAGTAGTATGTGAACCTATGGCAGTTGTACTAAACAATGTTCTTAATTGACTCCAGTAACACATGAAGAAAAAGTTTTGGCACCTTGAATGAATCAACTTGCTAAGTGTGAGTAACAAGGTAATGTTCAACACCTTGGTAGGATCAAATGCACAAAGCCAATGATTGGTTTATGATATCGTTGACTTGACAGTATAATAGTAATAACAATATATAGTAGTGTGTGTGAACAACAATGAGTCCCTCATATCTGTATAACAATAACCTTTTTTCTTATTAGATATTAGTCTTCATTGATATACATTATGAGTTTGTAGTAGTGTCTTCACAACTTCATCTTCATTATTTGTAAACAAAGTTAGAGAGAAATGTTGCACTTTAAGAAGACCTCATTACTAAATATTTTTTTAAACTTAGATTGTTGCAAGATACATATGGTTGGTATATTGATCTTAAGTCGACCTCACAAGAAGCTGTAGCAAATGTGAACAAAGATATGTTGTAATTATCATATTTTCATTCATCATTAATTTCATATTCAATGTGTTGTTGAAAATATCAAAGGAGTTCATTAACAGTGTTAAGGTTGTCCAAATCTATTCAACTTGAAGAAATACATATTGAGTCTTCTTAGTGAATGAAATATATCAAGAACATGAATATCTCATAATCAAGCTTGCATTAATACAATAAGAAAGGGTTCACAAGTCATACTTTTGAGTAATCTACTCATAAGGTTTTGTAGTAGTCCTCTAGAGTTGAAACGATCATTTCACCTTTGATTACAGTAGCTTCATGACAATTTGATATGATAGTGATCTACATGAAGGTACACTTGGTATTTGACAATGTATTTTGGTACTTGACAATGTGCACTAGATATACATGATAGTGATCTACATAAGAGTACACTTGGTATTTGACAATGTCTTTTGGCACTTGAAAATTTTCTGATGGCATAATATTATTTTATTTACAAAGCACAATATGTATATGACAGTGGATGGTTAGTTTACAATGATGATCTTTAGTTGCAGTTATAGATTGCAGAGTAGTCAGAGTAGATCTTTGGCATTATGATTGAGTAGCAGTAGGTTGGATGAACAATGGTTGAAGTACGATAGTTGTGCAGTGTGGCTGCTAGTACTTGATAGCATATACATATCGAGCAGAGCAACAAAAAATTCATTACAGTTTCTTTATACTGATTTTGAGCACAAGGGGATCCAATCTGAAAATTGTGAAATGTGCTTCATCGAATGATCAGGGTGGCAAGGTTGTGTAAGGCAGGTGATTGGAGTCACCTTCAGGTTGGAATTTGAGAATAGTTCAGGGTGGTAGGGTGGTGCTAGGGAAGGTTGGAGCCTACATAAGCTGTTGGAGCATCCTTCCAGTTGCAGATGGTGTACATGGTGTTGGAACATCTGCCAAGTTAGAGCCTGAGATCTAGGGCATTGGAGCATCCTCCCATTTGCAGTTGGTAAACAATGTGTTGAAGCATCCTACACAACAGGGGAAATTTGAGGTCTAAAATGGGCCTTCTAAGGAAATAATAAAATAATAGCTAAATCAATAAAATAATATTTGTGAATTTGCAATTCACTTTTTGCACCATAATCCATGTAACCATGGTTAAATTCAATTCAAAAGTTGTACCAAAACAAAATTAATAAAAAAATTGTATTGATGTGACTATAAATAAGAATAAGTGTTTCAAAAAAAATTCATTATCATACTTAAATAACTTAAAATAAATTATAAATATAAATTCACAAATTCTTAATTATATAATATGTTATTAATTAAAATTTATATTTTTTAAATTGTATAATAACATGTAATTAATGTACTATATAAAAATAATATAATAAATGTAATATATTATTTTAGGTATGAATTTTATTCAAAAAGTGTGAAATGAAATTTATTATGAGTACTTTACTTTGACTTTAAAAGTACTTAGAGCACTACCATGGTTAACCATGAGTTCTTCTCCACCATTGAGAATGTGACAAGTAAGTACCTTTAACTCAAGCAATGCCACCTCAACCATTAGGGATGATGTCATCCCCTAAAATGTGGTTGGTTCCCATAAAGTGATTTGATTGTACATTTTCCTTAGGAGGCCTATTTTAGACCTCAAAATTCCCCTAATGGGTTGGAGCCTCCTTCAGTTGGAGCTAAAAATTTGATGTAATTATTTTTTAAGAAGACAAATATTAAGAAGCATTCGGTGGTTTTTGACCCAAAGGCAGTTTTCCACTTAAAATATCTATCTATTGTGTTGATTATTGTGCATTATTGAATGGTTTTGTTTACTACTTTAGCTATATGATACTAAGTAATATTAAATACTGTTGAAGATTAACTAATGCTCTGAAAATATTAATAAATTTCTAATTGCTAAGAAATACTAATTCTCCCCCCTCTTAGCATTTCCAACAAGATTGATAAGTGTCTTAGGACAAAGAAATGAGGTCACAGGTGATAAAGGTGTCAACAACAAGAACCAAGTAAAACCTGGTTGTTGCAATTACATCATATATAAGATGTTTTTTCTTCCCCTTCTCAATTCATAACACATTAATATCTTAATTTTATTTTAGTTTAATGAATTGTGCATTGAATTGATTTGATTGATTCCAATTACAATTCATTTATTACGAGTTTATATTATTTATTTATATGCTAGATCAAGTTTGAGGAAGGTTCTTGCTTAAATTGTGTGCAAATTTGGAGAAGAGAATTGTGTTGGAGGTTCACCAAATTAGTTTCTCACATAGTAGGCCACGGAGAGTTCTACTTATAATCCTAGGGATTTTCCTCTACTATCTCTTTGACATTTGATTTTATAGCTTGAAAATTTTGGAAAATAAGTTAGTTTTTTTACTTGTTTTATGGGTGAGAATCAACCCTACTCCCTAGAATTTTCCCAGGAATAGTGTGAATGTGATTCTCTCTCTTGTGACTTTGAGTAAAATTCTTGAAACTCTTTGACATTTTATATTATGTTGGCATTTTTGGCTTAGAAGATACTCCAAGCCTTAAGGTTCGTGGATTGGAGGTTGGAGCATCACAAAATCACTTTGTGGGCTTGGAAACCAAGCTCGGGTTTCCTACCCAGAGGTTTTGGGGCCAAAACCATGAGGAAAATTTGACATGTGATGATTTGAGTTGACAGAGGACCTCAAGCACAACCTAGGGAAATGAAAATCACTCAAATCCGAGCTCTAAAAATGGAGATATGCTTTTTTCTTTGTAGCTGGTGGGTTTTGTGGCACAAAAGTAAGGTCAACTTGTTTATTTTTTGTGTCACATGTCATGTTGGAGCACACAAAATGGATCATTTTATGCAGATTAATCCCTCTTGCAGATAAGATCGATCTCCCTAGTATTCAACGAATAGCTAGAAACAAACATCCATTTGGAAACCTTTTTCTCCAGGCTAATTGCATTTCAGAATTATTATAAGAAAGTAAAGAGGACATGCCCCTACCTTGAAATCAAACATTTGATGCAGTCTTTTGTCCAGTCGCTCCAAAGAGGCTTCTTCAATAAGTAGAACCTGCAATCAAAGACAAGACAAAAGAATCAAAGCATCTGCAACATATAATAATTAAGAAAAGCTAATCCAACTTAGTGATCAAGGAGTCTAAGTATTGATGTCATTAAATAAGCATAGGAACAACTCAATGAGAAAAAGAGATCCATATGTATTATCTTGAATAAAAAGAGTAATCTTACAACCTAATGCCTTGATGTCGTACAGATTTCTCCCGGGGTCCTGAAGAATCGTTCCTCATTTAGTTTGACAAGACTTCCTCTCTGAATACCAGCATAAAGTTATGGACACATGGGTGTGATCATTCTTATGCCAAAAAGAATTTACTAGTGTAGGAAGTATGCACTCTTGGGATTTCTCTTCAGCAATACTTTTACAATTTCAGCATCTATCATCTACCCTTGAGACTGAAACTTGAGCTCAATTTATAGGGAAATGGAGGTAGTTTCAGTTCCATGAAGAGGGGGATGGATTCCTCTCATGAAGGGATTTGAGCTCTATGGACCAAGGGATAAGCTCCATGAGTGGAGGGATAAATTTTGAACTGATCACGCCTCTGGAAGCTTCTAGTTGGGAGAATGTTCGACCAGCTAGGCTTCTAGAATTTACTTTTTATTTTATTCTACTTTTTACGGGGGTCTACAGGTAATAGTATCAAAATGTGCAGGGGTTGCCGTAGTTTGTAGACCAAGTATCCGTGAACCCGTAGGAAAAGGCTAGAAAAAGTGCGAGGTATAATTTTAAGGGTTTTATAGAGCTTTTCTCCAATTCCAAGACTTGATTCAGGAACATTAAGGTTTTTGAATTCTAAGGGAGCATGATATAGGTGGTGATAGACCTATACAGACAGTCAAATGTCATGGTGAAAAAATAACGTGTAACAGATTCCCCCTAAAGTGCGAAGTCTGAGGTTATTCTGAAGAGTCAAGTGCTTTATCCTTCCGAGGATTGGATTGGAGACACCGGTCGAAAACTTGTAAAAACATTCAATTCAATATATATATATATATATATATATATATATATATATATATATATATATATATATATATATATATATATATATATATATATATCATCGCTGAGGTAGGAATTCCCATACTCAGATCAAAACTAACTAAATGTTCTGGTACATATATGGTTTCAATATTATATCAAATTAGACACAGTATGGGAGCAACCATCTGTCTTGAGTAATCTACTGTATCATGAATAATAAAACTCCTCACAACCTGGATGGTGGAAACTAGATCCGGGGTCTTGATATCCTCTTCTCAAACTATTATGAATCTATCCATGCGATTGATTGTGTCGAAGTTGAACATGGTAGAAACCACTTGATTACCAGTCAATGATGTGACTGTTAACAAGTGTGAGAGAAACCACCAATAATGACAATGGCCCTCAAAGTACTTCAGTACAATCTATGAAGTGTGAATGAATGATTTGCAGTCAAACACTCATAGAATCATTCGAACTAAGGTCAGTGATGCAACATGTTGTTGAAGGCGAGAAAATTGCGATTAGGGCATGCAGATCCCAAGGTACTAATAAGATTCTAGATCAACTTTCTAGATGATGAGCTGGTGTCGATAGAAAGTGATCCGTCGTAGGAAAGCCCATGACACGAAACCATTAGATCAAGTTTTGAAGAAATATTTGCAAGGACTGACTCAGGGATGGTCAACGTGAATGGAGACAAATGTTTGAAATGAATGGTTTATTTGAACTCTCTCTTGAACACATAACGACACTCCAGATGGCTTGGCAACATTTGACATAAAGCTAATACCTATAAAACGGTTGAAGACTTTCAATATGGTTCGATTAACTGTTAGAAAAAGGATTTCCCAACCCAGGTACAAGTGTGACAAAGTGTCGTGTTTAAGAGTGGCATGCTGCTTTCTAAACAAGGATGACAACTGGATTATTTTTCTCTCTTTTTCCCCCACCGTTACTGGGAAGTACCTCTTTATTTTTTACAAGATTGAGGAGGATAACATTTTCTTGATTGTATAAGCTCATCCTTCGGATGAGTCCATCTTAGTATTAAAATCAAACCCTAAGAATGAGTGGTTTGGTCCTGTTTGTAATTGACAGGTCCTTTATTGTTAAATTTTAATGAGTCCAGTATAGGAGAAAGTTGGCGTTTTTCAGTTTTAGGGAGTCAGAAGAAAAACATAAGTAAACTCTGTGGTTGTTCATTTTCGTAAATTTAATCTCTCAGACGCGAAAAAAGATAAAATAATGCAGGAGAGAACTCTATTGACCATGATTAATCAACGTATACCTTTTTCGTAATTAGTCCATTTCAGTCCAGAAAAGGGGTAAACTTATATTGAAAGGACGACTGTTCATTTACTTTAACAAGTTCGAATAGTCAAGCACTCAGCGATATTCTCATATTTAGACAGTCTGAAAAGGGCTTAAAAGAGAACTCTAGGGTTTCAATTTTTCATAATTTTCAAGGGCCTGAAAAAGTGATAAAAGTATACTCAGTGTCAAAATAATTATCTTCACCAAAAAATCCTATATCCTACACAAAAACTCAAAAGATTCCACATACCTGTTTCCAAGAAGTAAAAATATTTAAAAAATGACATTTTAAACTGAAAAATAAATAAAATAAAATATTTTATTCATTTAAAAACTCAAAAAAGGAGTTAAAACAAAATCATTTTCACCTTTTGTGTTCAAAGCAGTATATTGAGAGCTTTTGGCTAAAAATTTCCAGAGCAGATATCAGGAGAACCGACCGTCCATTCTTCGAATCATTGGAACCAGGTAATCCACATAATCTTAATCTTCATTTCTATCCGTTTCATTTTTCTTTTTAAGTCTTAATTTCACTTTTTAGGAGGATTTTGTGTTTAAAAATGCACTCTCGGGGTCCGCAGGTCATGCATGCGATAACTGCGGACCCCGATAAATTTTTAAATTAAAAACTATTGGGCTGCCGCAGGTTTTGTGTGGAGTGCGTGCGGACGTTCGCACTGTCTCCTCACAAAAACTGCACAGGTGCCGTGAATGTTTTGAAATTCAAAATTTCTCTTAAAAATGGTTCACATTTTGCATTCAAACGGTTTTTAACTTTCAAATGTGTTGATTTTTAGGTTCTTCCACCATGTTGGAGTGGCGAGAACGTGAACATGAGCTTATAGACAATGAAGCTATGGATGATGCTGCAGCAATACGTGCACTTCAGAATTGTGGTTTATATAAGTTGTGGGAAATCCAAGGTATGAAAGCACAAGTAGAGTTGATGACATGGCTTGTAAATGCATGGGAAGTTCAAGACCAATGCTTCATCATTGGTGACCACCGGCTCGAAATTGAGCTAGAGGACATTTATTTTCTTACTGGATTATCCTGGGGAGGAAGAAGGATATCCTTATTTGGGGCCAGACAGGGAGGCCTTCTCGTTTCCAGCTACAAACAAAATTATTGCAGTGATGAGGCAGACTTAAAGGATAGTCACATAGATATTAAAACTATCTTGTGATTGGATCTCAAAGTGATTGCATTTACAGTATCCAGATTGTGCGGGAGTGCAACTCCACATGTAGCCACTAAATCACAAATGCAGACCGCAGTAGAGTGTTTCAGAGGTACCATATTTAACTAGTGCGAAGGAGTATTGGCCAACATGAAAGACGAATTAACTATAGCAAAGAACTTGAAGTTGAAAAACTTCGGGTATGGTGCCATTCTCATTTCATTTGCTTTAGAGAGAATCTCGCTTCTCGCTTCTCAACTAATTCGAGTAGATCGTGAGGAAAATTGAATGGTACGATGGGTGGCATTAATGGCTCGCCATGGTGGCGATGTCAGTTCAACGGTTCGGTTTACTCTGGCATACTTTATGTGGCTTAGGAACCAATTCTTCACCATCGAAGACTTCCCATATGTAGGAATGGATTATAGAGGTGATCCTGATACATCTTTGCCTCTAGGGGCACAATGGGATGAGTCAAGTAAGGAAATTATTTTGATGTTTTTAATCTAATTTTTATTTTATTTTTATCATCCAATACCGACAAAAATATTTAAATGCAGATGTCGGTCCACAATGACCAGCTACACTTCGCCGCTTTGATATTCGGCAAGAACAGCCTATAACACCTCCATAGGATTAGGTAGCAGAGATTCTAGCAGATATGGAACACAACCTTGAGAGGTTGACCATAGACATTCTTGAGACAGGAACAGATGATATTCCTCTCTGGCTTCAGAGACATGTGACAGGTGTCCCAGGACCATTTAGGAGATTTTTTTACAAGGTGGTGTGTGCCATAGTCTATTACCATGATCATCATCATGGATAGTGGATGATCATTGTGGATCGACATTTTTTGTTTTTTGTATCAGTATCTATTAGATCATAAGGTGTTTGAACCTATGATCATAGACGATGTAATATTTTTTTGAAAACAAACCTATCTATGCTAATGATATTACTACTTTCTCTGAGTATCTTGTTCAACATGGATCGAATTTTGTTTTGGTTTACTTTGTTAATGTTGCAAATGTCTATTTAAAACACGATTAGCTAATGCATCAGCCATTGTGTTTAAATTTCTTGAAATATGTTGATATTCGATGTAATCAAATTGTCGTTC
>CM076578.1:502120244-502198241 GCA_034641835.2 Pinus albicaulis | reverse complement strand
GTCGCTTGCCCTTTCATGAGGTGGGTTAACTGAGTTTCGAACCTAGGCGGGGCCTCAATATTGGTCAACAAACACTTTCCAATGCAGGTCGTCCACCGTTTGGCCTAGCACAATAGGCCAATTAACAATTGTTTGTTACTTGAAACATTTCCAAAACTTTTAAGTCCTTGGTTGGTTGGATTACTCAAACACTGAGCCACTTGCCCCATGCAAACACTTTGCAGGTCGTCCACCGTTTGTTCTAGCACAATAGGCTAATTAACAATGTATGTTACTTGAAACATTTCTGAAACTTTAAAGTCCTTGGCTGGTTGGATTTCTCTAACATTGAGCCACTTGCCCCTTCATGAGGGATGCTCGTAAGGGTTCAGCATATATGTGTGTATTCCTATTTCCAACACCCTCGTCAGGCCACACTTTGGCTAAGGTCCCCTGTCTAACCTCAAGCAAAACTAGCTCTATCCCCATCTTGAAAATTATACATACTAAGATTTACCCCAGATTTTCCCTTGGCCAGTGTGTTGTTGTACTACTAAGCTACATGCCCCTTCATTGTGGGCATCATTAATGGTTCGACCTAGATGTACGGATTGCTATCTCCAACAAAGAAAACACCTATTTTGGAAGTAAAGCATCAAAACTGAACGAAAGAGAATGTATAATGAACAAAGTTTTTATGCCAACATTCTACCATATTCCAAAGTTGTCATGTTTGACTTCTAAGTCATTTAAATAGATTTTAATCATTGCTTTACGTTTAATTGAGTATAATTGCAGCCCAATTCGTTTCATATTTAATCATCCTTGAATTAGGTGTGCTCATGCTCCTAAGTCATGACTTTTGGACCTGTGTGTGGAAGTGCTCGTTGCTCTGTTTCCAAAGGTTTTGAAAGTGGTCATTTCAAAAGTCATCCCCGTTTCCAAATGTTGTCCTTACCCTGTTTCAGGCAACTAAGACTTAAAAATATTGTGCTCTTTGGTTGAATCGAAAATTTTATTTGCATATTAAAGACTGGGAATCCAAAAGGAAAAAGTGGTTCCATTTAAAGATATGTGCAACCTAAATTATCCAAATTCTTTTTATTACACTCCATCCATCTATTTTGTTGCAGCATTCCTAGTCCTTTAGTATTCAATTATAACTCTATAAAATCAAGATGGCCATCCATATTCAAAGGCTTCTGCTTTTCTTTGTGTTATCTTCTAATAAGGATTTTTATTTCTAAGTAATTCAACTACCAAAGGTAGTACATGCGAGTAGAGAAGTAATTCAACTACCAATTATTCTCCTACATAGTACATGCTTTGATAGATTATATCAAAAGTCTTACCAATACAATAACATTGATTGTTGTATGTGGACATTTTTGTTCAGGATGGTCCATTACATAATCAAGATGAGGTGCTGGATCATGCAATTGCACTTTCTCTTTCTGAAGAACTAACCAAACCAAATGGTATATGATGGTAATTTCATTTTTTTACAGTTACTTTTAGTTTAATTATATCATTTAGCTCGATGCTTTTCATATATTCAACTAAACCTTTGTTGCTTAACAAGACTTTGTCATTTCCATGTTTTAGTGAAACTGTTTATGGTTTGATACTCTCATACTACCTTTATCAAGTTACATGCACCCTCATTAGAAAAAACAAGAGAATTTTTCTTGCCATGACTATCTTTCTTGTCATTGTTGACTTAAGAAAGTCTTTTAGCTAAGAAACTAGTTTCAAGGTTATGGCATAACTTGTCATATAAATTGAACATAATTTATATCCAAAATGTTAACTTGTAAACTCCTTAGCTGGTTTTAGGCTTTCCATTTAAAATCTACTTCAGTTTGAACTTTGAACGAGTTGTTCCATAGACTTGAATATTAAGAGATTTTGGTGTAAGGATTAAAAATTAGCCTGTAAGGCCTCTCAGTTATTCATTTATTTTATCTAATATAACATTTACTATTAAATTAGAACCACTCGGCACAAATACATCATAGATCAAGATCATACTTTGTAGAGTGTCGTAGAATAAAAATAGGAGCAAGGACACTGATTTCTTTCAGTTTTCCTGGTTCTTATTCTTTTGGTGTATCTTTGCACCTTTAGGGGCAATTGCTAGTTTAAAGTCTAATTTTTTAAAGGGTGCTAGCTCAATGGAAGAGCACCTGCTTTACAAGCAGGAGGTTGGTGGTTCGATTCCATCGTGCCTTGATATTCATATATAGGGAATGACGAAGATTAGTTTTTGGTGACAGATGCTCTTTTGACCATTACCAATGAGCTTATGGTGACATTTTTTGACCCTCACCAAAATAGGAAATGGTGACGGTCAACGAATGCCACCACATATATGCATCAATAGTGATGACCATTAAAGGTCTGTCACCATAAATCGTTGTTGTTGATATGAAATGGTGAGGGTCACCGTTTGTCATTATAGTCATTATTCGTGACGGACCTTGATGTCACCAATGAGTTTATGGTGACGGTCAATGAACGTCGCCATATATATGCACCAATAGTGACGGCCATGAAAGGTCCATCACAAAAAATCGTTGTTGTTCATATGAAATGGTGATGGTCACTATCCGTCATTATAATCAATATTCGTGACGAACCTTGAATGTCACCATAACACATACTTTCGGCGACGCCACCTTTGGTGACGTTCAGTTTTTTGGTGACGGAGGCTATTGTCCGTCACCATTGCTTATATGAAATGGTGACGGTCACTATCTGTCACCATAAATCATTATTGGTGATGGATCTTGAATGTCACCACAACACCTATACTTTCGGCGACGCCACATTTGGTGACGTTCAGTTTTTTGGTGACGGAAGCTATTGTCCGTCACTATTGCTCATATGAAATGGTGACGGTCACTATTCGTCACTATAAACAATTATTGGTGACGGATTATTATTAGATTGAAACAATCCTAAGTTGTATTCACATATAATTACCCGGGTTAAAATTAGAATTTCTTTATCAGCATTTAGTTTAGATTAGATAGTTTTATTTTCTGTTAATTTAGTCCCATTTTCACCCATTCAATTCAATCCACTTAGCTATAAGGAAACTGGTCCTTTAAATCCAGTCGGAGCCACCATCCCAAACGGAAAAGGAGCTGTCTTAAGGTCCCGACCGGGTGGTTTTCCCCCAATGTTTGAAGCAGAGATTTTCTAGGCTTCAACACGTTCCAAGAGACGAACCTTCAAAAATAATCTCAATAACACTGTATTTCTAATTTCATAAACCTTGTTTAAATGTAATACAATGAGTTTTAAATCCAACCTAATGATCAAACGTCGAAAACCAAATGAAATGGCATCAAATAATAACTCAATGAATGTGTTATATTTTGCAATATTGTTCGTTGTTTGACCAAGGCATATCCCATGAATAGAAACTAACTCATCGGTAGGTGAATAGATAACCCAAGTCACAGAAGAGATATTCCTTGTACTACAACAAGCACCATTAGCAAAACCAATGTATTTTTGAAGGGATGTAGACATCTACAATATCAAGAGTAATCAAGATAAGCAGTGATAGTAGTAACAACAAAACTAATCTAGGCAAACTTTTCTAATGTAAGGCACACTATTCTAAAAAGTAAATATTGTACAAGAGAGATCTTCACACGAAATTCAAGCATAATATGTCTTAAGATAAAGACCGTTTCTGGGCTTATCTAAAGAGACCCTGTCATAATCAGTCAATTCATAGGATCCTTTTGCAAGCACATGCTTGAAAATGTAGGGACCATGCGGCATCAGTTCAAATTTTCTAGCACCTAGCTTATCGTTAGCTTAATCATATACTAAGACTAGGTTACCTTCTAAAAAAACACGAGGGTTAACAATTTGATCATACTGAGCTTTCACATGTTTCTTATGAGCTTCGGTGCGTAGAGTCTCATCTAATTGTGCTAAGTAGAAAAAGTGTTTGAATAGTTG
This sequence comes from Pinus albicaulis, assembly GCA_034641835.2. Lineage (NCBI taxonomy): Eukaryota > Viridiplantae > Streptophyta > Pinopsida > Pinales > Pinaceae > Pinus > Pinus albicaulis. The sequence goes on along the minus strand of CM076578.1, from coordinate 502,194,281 downwards.
GTAACAACACAATGGCTAATTTGAGTGATGGTATTTCGCATCCAATGGGTAACACAACTTCTAAACCATAGACAAGTTGAAAAGGAATGAACCATGTAGTAGTTTTTGCCGAGGTTTCATATGCCCATAGTGCTGAAAAAAACATGGTATGCCAATTTGATTTGCAAGTTCTGATAATCCGTTTAATCATGGTGGTTAAAACCTTGTTGACGACTTCAACTTGACCATTAGCCTGCGGGTAATATGGAGTAGAATTATCATGACGCATGCCAAGTTGATCGGAAATTTCGGTCATCATAGTAGCTTGAGGAACACCAAAATGAGCAATCACATGATTGACTACGAAAGTAGCTGCAATTTTGCCATCTTCCCTAAATGTAGGCATTGCCTCGGCCCATTTGGTAAAGTAATCTACAGCGAAAATAATATACTCATGCCCCCTAGTCAAGTGAGGGTTACATGTAATGAAATCAATGCCCCATTTCGCAAAATGACCGAAAAAAATGATTGGGTGAAGATGAGCTGGAGGCGCATGCATATTTCGATAAAAAATTTGGCAGTTGTGGTATTTTCAGACCGCAATAATACAATCTTTGAATAATGATGGCAAAAAATAACCAGCGCGCAATATCTTTTGGGTTGTGGCAAACCCAGACATATGACCACCACACGCTCCAGAGTGGCAATCATTCAAAAAAAATTTAGCGTCTTCATGAGTTATACAACGTCGAAAAACAAAATCCGCTCCACGATGATAAAGAGTGTCTCCAACAATATTGTATTGCTGGGATTGATATTGGATTATTCATCGATTTGAATGTGAAAGCTCTAGGCAAAAGGTCTGGGTTTGAAGATATATAATGATATCTCCATACCATGGATCTAATGTGCTGATAAGAAATAGAGATTCATCTACGATTGGATTCTCTACCACAATTTCTGTCTCAGTATTGGGAAAGTCACACATAAGCTCTGCAAACACTAGTGATTTATTTTATTTAGATTTCTCGAATTCCAAATCAAACTCTTTAGGATAACAATCCATTTAGAGTATTTGCCCCCAAGTAATTGTTTTGTCAAAATATACATCATCGGGTTGCAATCAAATATCACTGTTGTTTTACGTAACAATATGTAGTGACGAAATCGTTGGATAGCTTGCACTGCTACCAAATCCAATTTCTCCACATGCGAATGTTTGATTTCCGTCGGGTTGATATTCTGACTTAGATAATAGATCACATGCTCATTGTGAGATTCATCCTCTTGAACCAAAACCATTCCAATGGTGGAATCAGAGGCAGCTAAGTATACAAAGTAGTCCTGGTGGTAATTTGTTGGATGCAATAACGGTGCATGGGTCAATGCATGTTTTAATGCATCAAAATATTTATCAGCAATTTCATCCCAAATGAAAGGAATACTTTGTTTCAACAACTGGGTAAACCCTTTTGTTAACTCAGCATAGTTTGGGATAAACCTACGTAAAAAATTTGCTTTCCCTTGCAAACTTTGGAGTTGGCGAAGTGTGGAAGGAGGAGGTAAATTGATGATGGCCTCAACCTTCGAGGGGTCGACACAAATGTCATCTTTCGAAACGATGAATCCAAGTAATCGTCCTGATTGCACACAAAAAACACATTTGTGTTGATTCAAACGAATTTTGTAGTGCCTACATCTCATTAATATAGCTCATAAGTGTGTAGGATGTTCATCTCTGCGTAAAGAGTGAGCAGGTAAATCATCTAGATAAGGTTGCATAATATGTTTGATATCATGAAAAGCATAAGCCATAGCTCTTTGAAAAGTTGCACTAGAATTTTTTAATCTGAAAGGTAATTTGCAATAAGAAATTGTTCCCCAAGGACATATAAACGATGTTTTTGGTTGATCAGAAAGGAGTATGTTGATTTGATTATACCCGGAAAATCCATCCATAAATGAGAAAATTTCAATTCCAACACAATTTGATAATTTGGTCGATATGGGGTGTAGGATAATTGTCTTTTGGACATGCTTTATTGATATCCCTATAATTGACGCATACTCGTATAGTCCCTTGTTTCTTCATAACGGGAACTATATTAGATACCCAATATGTTAATAGAATTGGATAAATAAATCCTACTCGTAATATCTTTTTAACTTCAGCTTTAATAGCAGCAAATTTTCGCAGATGTATTGGACGTAATCTTTGTCTAACAGGCTTAGCATCCGGGTATGTCTTAATTTCATGAATGACAATCTTAGGATCGATTCCTGGCATCTCTTCATAAGACCAGGAAAATATGTCTCAGAATTCTTGAAATAGGGCTTTGTAAGTGCTAATCTCTTCTATCGTACAAGAAGCGCCTATATGAATGTTTTCAATAATTCCAGGTTTAACTGATATGTCAATAGGAACTGTCATAGAAATATTTCCCAAATTAGTCTCGAAATCTGAATGTGTAATCAATATAGGATTATGTGATTCCTCGACATAATCAATTGTAAAAATAGACGAAAAATCATTTTCAAACCTATCAAGATCAGGTAAAAACGAAGATCTATGATGTAGATCATCCCAGGGTAATTCATCCAATGACAAAAATTCTCAAATACTTTCATCAGTGTGAAACACATGCTGAAAGGGATCAAATAGTGATGTCAAGGCTGAGCTTGATAGTGAGGAAGATTCTTTGGTGATCAAATTCATTTGATCAGGAGTAGTTGAAAGTGTGTCAGAATACGACTATACTGCTACATATGCCATTTCAAAAGGACTCAAAGGCATCTCGCCATTGAAAGAATCCAGTTCGAATTCTGAAGGCACTACCCAAGTGTCATTGAATGGTATAGTGCTTGATGAGATCATATCGATGTTGGAAATGGTATGCGGTACGTTGGGTGGAGGCATAGAGAAATTTCCCATCAGAGCGGAGTCCTTTACTAAACCTACACCAACATCTTCATATGGGATAGTTGTTTTTCCAACATGTTGCATATTGTCTGTAGAAGCAGGGTCTGATGAATAATATGGCAACTGATAGATTTTCACAATCTTTCCTTTATGAGGAAACATGATTAGCTGAAAGACGGATGAAACGATAGCAGTCATGGCATAAGACCAACTACGACCCAAAAGAAGGTTGTAATCAAGAGGGGCATCAACAACTTCCACATCTAGATTAACGGTTTTGCCTTCTACTTCTATGGGTAGATCCTGAAGTATTCCATAAGGATGAAATCCTCTTCCATCAAAGGCTTTAAGGATTGTATGGGATTGGTTGAGTGTCATAGAACCGAGAGTTTTCCAACAGTTTAATGAAATTATGCACGTGGATTCTCCCTCATCAATTACAGTATGAAAGACTCGTCTAGATTTGACTAATACTGGTATTTGATGAGGGAGTCTCGGTGTAAAATTTTCTAGATCAAAGACCATGAGGTTAGAATCCTGAGGATCTATGGCTCCGATAGCTGATAATAGTAATTTCCTTTGTGCTGGACATGATTGTAGCACTTCTAAGGTCGACATTACTGAAGGGAATATTGCCAAATCTTCAACGATGTTGTAATTCTGAGCAGCTCTCGCATGTGGATTAAAAGCCGACTTCCGAAGTACACCTTTAGCAGGCGGTTTAATCGCTATATCAGGATTAGGTTTCTCGATTTGAAGTGGTTTGGAAACTGAAGGAGATATAGTTGGTGTGTGACTAGAATTTTCTGTCTCTTTACCAGTTACAGGATTTTCAGTTCCATAATCTTGAGATATCGTCGCAACCATAACCTCAGAAATCATTAAAATATCTGTCGATGAATTTGAAGAAGATCCTATCATTTTACTACCTTGAGTGGGAAAAGGATCCTTCAAGACAGTGGGCATGGGTGAAAATTTGACAAACTTAGAGACCTCGGACTGATGTCGACACTCTTTAGTATAGTGATCCTCATCATATATAAGACAAGGATAACGAGGTTTCCATGTTTCATCAGCTAGTTCATTCTTTTCGGTTTTATCTTTGGGATATGTAGTTTATTTGTTTTTATTCTTTCCTTTCTTCTTAATACCAATTTTAGATTTAGTTGTAGATGAGTCTACAACATGGATGTCGGCAGAAGTTTCAAGGGAGGAATCTCCTTTCGGTGAATCTGGTAAAGTTATAATGGGAGAAGTAGTTTTGGAGGACTTCTTCTTACTCTTATTAGTGCTAACTAAACCAATTACACCATCTGCAGCATGAGAACCTGAAGGAGTTGTAGTTATTTGACCTAGATGCGGTAAGTTAGAAATTTTTTCGTATAAAGTACCAGACTGTGTATATACAAGGTCTAAGTACTGTGCTTGAGCTATGACCTGCTCTTCTGTAACAACACTTCCCTTAGCCACATCTTCAGTGATCTTTAGAAGTAATAATTTGATAAACCATTCTACTGAGATCTGATCCAGAATGAAAACTTTCACTAAACGTATTCTACGTCTCCATTCATGTATGTGATTTGAAATGTATGTAGATGTAGATTGTTTTAATGAAGTTAAGAGTTGTGTTCCATTGATGTAATGGACCATAAAATCAAAGTGTGTTAAAAAAGCTGTTGCTAATGTGTTGAAATTGTTGAATGAGCCATGTGGTAGTTCAATATACCATTTTGCAGCTAAACCTATCAATGTTCTTTGAAATAGTCTTAATCGAATGGAATCGTCGATTAAAGAGTTGGATGCACACCAGAGGTGGTAAGTCATGACATGGTTTGAGGGGTATTCTCCTGATTTACCTTTGAACTTAGGAATATCACCGGGAAACTTATTTTGCATTGGTGGCCAAAACGGAAGATAATAAATCAGATCTTTCGTAAGGTGCGACAAGTCTGGTAAATCCAAAGTTGCAATGAATGATAACTGACGGTTAGGGTCCTGTTGAGCAAACTGATAACCTTGAGGGACTATACCAGTACCAGGAGGAGGATATCCAAGGTAACTTTGAATAGCCTGTGCAGTTGGGATTGGAATGCCTCCGAGATAACCAGGATTAGCCGTACTATACTGAGGTTGAGCTGGTATCTAATATGTGTAACCAGGGTACGGTTGATGTTGGTATACTAGATTTTGTGCTATAGGTTCATATTGATACTTCCCTTGATATGGTTGATAAACAAATTGACCTGTATAAGGTTGGCTTGTTACAATTGTACTTGTACCAGGTTGTCCCGCATACATATGAACAGTAGTCTAAACTATGGGTCCAGGTTGATGAGCAATGAATTGAGGGATTGGTTGTGATACTTTAGGGGTTGTAGAAATAGGTGTTGCAGAAATTCCAGGGATAGGTGTGGTAGGTTGTTGAACAGAAGTTGATGCATCAGTTTGGGGTGGAGTTCTAGGTGTACTTGGACCAGGTTTCTGAATACTACTAGGTGCAGATACCTGAGGTATAACTTGAAGCATAGGTTGGACAGGTTGCTAGATTTTATCGTAAGCAATCGGCTGACCAGGCTGATTATAAGGTACTTGCACAGTAGGTTGCAAATTATGTTGATTTAACGACAGATTCCACACTGTATTTACCCCAGGATAAGAATTTCCCATTGAAGGTTCTGATGCGTAAGGTGGACCATAACCAGGTTGATAATTCAGAATGTAAGTTTGATAATTTGCTGGATAATTTCTGCTAAAAGGTTGACCTCCTTGAAACAATTGTTGTTCTTGATAACACTACGGCCCTAAAGGAGGTTGCTGTCCTTGGAGAGGTTGTTGCCTTGGCATAGGGTACTGTCCTTGAAGAGGTTGTGGACACTAAATTAAGCACTGTCCTTGAGTTTTATATTGTCCTTGAGGTATGTACTGTCCTTGAGGTTGCCCCTCAGGCGGTAAATTACTACCTTGAGGTTGCCTCCCAGGCGGTAAATTACTACTTTCAGGGTCAGGTTTAGGAATGTTTACAGACATCATATATACTTGTTCTGCATTCAAATTTTTGGTATGAGATTCATTTGGACCAAGTGATTGTACAAGTTTTTCGGGAGAGGGAGATGCTCCTAAGAAAGTACCAGAAAGCGACTGGTATCTTGAAGGAACAGATGGACCACCACACAAATAAGTTTCTGGCAGTGTAGAAAACATGGATGATTCATCAGACATGTTTAATGATGGTTTGTAATTACCTTTGGGTATGGCGTAAAAATGAATATGGGGTGGCAAATAGTTGAGACCAAAATTGTGTAGAAAGTTGGTTAACTAGGAATACCAAGGATCTTGTTTGAAAGGGCTATAACAGTAAATTGATTCAATTGGCCTTAGATCTAAATATTCTTGATGTGAAAGAAGATTAACTTCTTCGTCTGTGTTAGTAACATCTTCTATACTAAAGAGGCTAGGAGGAAGTATAACTTCTTCTTCTGTGTCAGTAACCTCTTCTATACTAATGAGGCTAGGAGGAAGGTTCTCAGTGATGCGAAGCTTCACTCAAGGTGAATGAGAACGACCAGTGTTTGGGGTTATGAAATCTGAAGTGGGTTCAGTTGTAGCAGGTTCAGTTTCAGGCTCAGAAATTTCAGGTTTAGTAGCTGATAATTCACTAGTTGTGGAAGCAAGTTTAATTAATTCATAAATTTCTAGTTTTCTTGGATAAGTTTCTGCTGTTTGAGGTTGATATACTTCATGATCATGATGTATTATTACTAATGTTTCCTATTTTTCAGTTGATCCAGTCCCAGATGGTTGGCCTCTCTCAGATTAAGCTTTTCTAACTAACTTGGTGTGTACTTAGGGGGTTTTCCCTGCATTCTATGAGAGTGTCTTGATAATTCAGCCATGGTTAAAATTTTAACACACAAAATCAAACAAAATGTCAAAAAAATAAACCTAAAGACGCTAAGGAAACAATCAAATTGAGCACATGCCTACAAAATCTATGAGACAATCCACACACAAACAGTATGTTTCCACACTCAAAACACTAGTTGGTGATGAAATCTAACGTCGTAGAATTCTAATGTGGAAAACTGGTGGTTGGAACAGTGACCCCGACAACCTGCTAAATGAAACAGTCTAGTGCAAGTCCCTCCACTTATGCCATCTCGAAGTGAAGAGTACCCTTTGGAAAGTCCAAGTGAGTCTAATCGATGTTTGTTCCAGGTACAGTGGGACCTTCCCTCCACCGTCACTTTGGGAAAAATCCTAAAGATTATAGCCACTAAGGTCAGCAATGAGAACAAATGTACCTAGGGGAATAGTCTACGATTCGATATACATGCAAGGATAGAGTAACAAGCTCAATCCCCTTGAAGGCTCCTCGATATGGTAAATCCGAGGTTTTCCAACAAGTGACCCCATGCTCCTCGACAATGGTCTATCCGAGATTTACCGTTTGTATGATGTGCACATCTGCTATCTTTCCCAATGAGATAGGTATGATTACCTCATTGGTTTTGACATGATATCGTGCTTCACTCTTTTAAGAAGAGATTCCCAGAGCACAAATGCTACAATTGGATTTTCCTACCGCAAGATGCTATTTATTTGTTTAAGCTGTCTTGGAATGTTAATTACAACTTGTTCCAAAACGCTAGCCTAATCTATGTTGGTGGAATGAGCCCTAGAAAATGTAAAATATCTAGATTGATTTTATTAACGGGTTGTTTTTAATTTGACTGCTGCTTAAGATGAAAGGTATGGAGTTGAAACTTTAATGATGTTTGTGACCCGACTCAAAAATACGCTAAATGCATCTAAATGAGAAGTGCAACTCTTTTCTTTTCAATGAATCTTATTTAAGGGAAATTTTGAGAGATTTAACAATTTTCAAAGCACCAATTCTTTCATTCATAAAAAAAATTCTTGAAAAGAAGACATTTTTGTAAAGAATGCAATTTGCACGAATGATCAGTTATTCTTTGAAATGAAATTCCTTGAACAATTAGATCAGAAACTACAAATCAATAAACAAACCATTTCCAAAAGAAAATAGTATCTAAAAACCCTAAAAACATAAAATTCAAAATCAAAGAAAAATCTAATTTTGAAGTCTATCTAGAATGTTTGAGGATGTTTTCTCCTAGTTTGTGATCAGACTAAGAAAAATTTCTACTTATCTCAACAGAAATGAAAACATCCAAAAATGATTTGGTGTGATATTAGGCCTCAGTAAGCTAAAATATTTTCCAAATTTGCAAATGAAAAATGGATCAATTTTCATAAAAGTAAGGTTTGCAACGATCTTTATGGCTCAAAAAGATAATATCATCATACTGGTAAGTTGAGGTAAATGAAGGTATCTTGTATGGAGAAGCAATAAAATAGGGCAAACTTATCACTCATAAGATGCAAATAGGATGATAAAATCACACAAATGCAAAAGTTGCTAAAAAGAAATTCACACATAAGATTTGACAGCTAAGATAGATTGGGGCAAACACAAAGGATCAGGTGATCTGGCTCTAAAAAAGAGAATCTTAATTTTTTTCAAAAAAATTTCTAGGGGTCCGCAGTTTCTAATGGAAAACAGAGCGATACCGCACTTTTTTGAACTAAAAGTTGTGGAGGTTGTCGCACTGTTTTCTACTAAAAACCGCGGAGGCAAGGAAAAATCCAGAAAAAATAAATAATCAACTTTTATTTTTTAGGGATTCTTAAAAGTTATCTACCCAACCCAATATTAGATAAGTCAAAATCAGAAAACTCTAAAATTCAAATTGAAAATAAATAAAGAAAGAAAACTAAGTTCTATTCCCTAGTAGAGTCGCCATTTTGTTATGTGGATTAATCCCTCTTGCGGACAAGAGTAATCTCCCTAGTATTCAACGAATAGCTAGAAAAAAACATCCATTTCGAAACCTTTTTCTCTTGACTAATTGCATTTCAAAATTATTATAAGAAAGTAAACAGGACATGCCCATACCTTGAAATCCAACGTTCGATGTAGTCTTTTATCCAGTCGCTCCAAAGAGGCTTCTTCAATAAGTAGAACCTGCAATCAAAGACAAGCAAAGAATCAAACATTTGCAACATATAATAATTAAGAAAAGCTAATCCAACTTAGTGATCAAGGAGTCTAAGTATTGATTTCATTCAATAAGCATAGGAACAACTCAATGAGAAAAAGAGATCCATATTTATTATCTTGAATAAAAGGAGTAATCTTACAACCTGATGCCTTGATGTCGTACATATTTCTCTTGGGGTCCTGAACAATCGTTCCTCCTTCAGTTTGAAAAGCCCTTACTCCCCGAATACCAACATAAAGTTATGGACACAAGGGTGTGATCATTCTTATGACAACAACAATTTACTAGTGTAGAAAGTATGCACTCTTGGGAATTCTCTTCAGAAATACTTTTACAATTTCAGCATCTACCATATGCCCTTGAGACTAAAGCTGGAGCTCAATTTATAGGGAAATGGAGGTAGTTTCAATTCCATGAAGAGGGGGATGGATTCGTCTCATGAAGGGATTTGAGCTCCATGGACCAAGGGATAAGCTCCATGAGTGGAGGGATAAAGCTCGAACTGATTTCGTCTCTAGAATCTTCCTGTTGGGAGAATATTTGACCAGCTAGGCTTCTAGAATTTAATTTTTCTTTTATTCTACTTTTTATGGGGGTCCGAAGGTAATAGTAGCAAAACGTGCGGGGGTTGCCACAGTTTATAGATCAAGTATCCACGAACCTGCAGGAAAAGGCTAGAAAAAGTGCAGAGGTAGACTTTTAAGGGTTTTATAGAGCTTTTCTCCAATTCCAAGACTTGATTTAGGAACATTAAGGTTTTTGAATTTGAAGGGAGCATGATGTAGGTGGTGATAAACCTATACAGATAGTCAAATGTCATGATGAAAAAATAACATGTAAAAAATTCCTTGCATTTTGTATAATATAAGGTGTGTTTGAGCTCATTAGAGAAATAGAAGGTGCATTTTCTTATAGATATCACATCTGAACCAGTCGCATCTAGGAGAGGAGGTGCGAGGAATTTTCTTAGGAGCTGTAGGTTCAGGTGTGCGAGTTGTTTAGGACATATGTGAGTGTCACGCGATATTGTCCTGAATAGTCTCTAGGGTCCCACGAGTTTCCCTAGTACAATCGCTAGGACCGCACGAGATTTCTTGATACAGTTGCAAGTCACACACAAATTTTTATGCGCAGTTTCAAATTCAAGCTGCGTGATTTTTCCCAGTACAGTTGTGAGGACCATGTGACACTATTGAGTAAAACTGCGAGGGCCACGTGAGATTACCAGGTACAACCACAAGATATGGTTTGATGCGTTTATGTTGATTTGGATGTTAGTTGGATGGATGTCCTAGAAGAGCATTGTTGTGAAGTTTGTAGCGGCCAAGAGGAAGGGTGCTCCTAGTGGTTCGATGCCCTATTCAATGAGAAAACTGTTGATTTTTGGTAGCATCGGATGTGCTCTAAGTCAAAAACTTTCTGGAGAGGCTTAGACACATGCGTTATAGATAACCCATAAATTCCACCCAGAAACAATTTTATAAGAGAAATTAATTATTTTTAAAAAGGACCCTGAGTCTAACTTAGGAAATTAAAATAATTAATGAGTATTAATGTAATCTATGGGTGAAACTTCTAGAAAAAGTAGATCAAGTATAATATAATCTTATTCGTTGATTGGAGATCTAATATTGGTCATTGGAGATTCGATTTCAGAAGCCGGAAGTTGGGGTGTGAGACCGAGAGGTAGAGATTGAAATTTATGTGGAGTAGATCGATTTACCAGCTAAGTGATGCAATGCCCAAATTGGTTAGCTCTAGGACTGTGCAGAGGTGACGCAGAGCCTTCCAGAGGCACATCATTCAGTGTCCGGATCAGCCAGGATTTCCAATGATAGAGTGAGGTAACCTAACTAATATTTCTCTCAGTCATATTCTATATAACTAATCTGTCTGGTGAGATAATCAGAGATGTATTCAAACATTACTGCTGCTTAATAATAAAACCCTAAGATATGTTGCACCAATTTTCCTGCATTGGTTTTTTTTTGGGGAATTTTGTCCAAAAATAATGGTGTCCTGTTTGTGTGTTATTTCTCTTGCTCAGATTTCTATTTTCACATGTAATTTCATTAAGTGAAGACTGATTCAGTAACTACTTTAATATTTTCAAAAGTAATTTGCAAATATCTTGTTAAATCTAATCTGTAGGTAGGAGACATAGTTCAGTTTGTTGCAGTAGGGATTCTAGATCTAGATCTTGGAATTTTCACATGCTATCAGAGCGTTGATTGTGAAATAGAAAGAGTAGATTCAACACTGAGTCAGAAGCCGAAGAGTTGTAGAAAGAAATATTTCGAATTCCCAAAGGGATTGTGCAGTCCAGGCCAGGAGGGTTGAAATTTCTGGGAAGGTCTCTCTCTGAGTGAGTCGACAGAGAGGTAAGAATACCAGATCAAAATTTTACCATGCCAGAGGGAGAAACACGAAGCCTTAGCACAGAGCTAGTGGGATGTAGTTTTTGTAGGTAGATCTTGATTTTACCAGGAAAAATTTTGTCAGAAAAGGAAGAAGCATCACAATGAGGGAATTTTCTTCCTTGGGAAGTTCCTAGCCAGGGAATTTCAGTTTTTCCAAGATCTGAGCAGTAGATCCTGGTAACAGATCTACGAGCTCCACAAGGAGTGTGTAAGACTGCCTAGTGTTGCGCAGAGGGGGAAGAAGAGGAGAAAATTCAAAATATTTTTTTTACGGCCATGGTAGCTCATGGGCTTAGAGATAAGGACCGGTTGGATGGATCCTCCAATTACGTGATTTGGAAGGCAAGAATCACTTGTCTTCTATATGAATATGATCTCAATCTCTTCGTGACGAATACAGTAGCTATCCCTATAGATCCAGATTCGTTGAAGCAGTACAAGGCTAATATGGCGAAGGCAAAAAGGCTGCTCTTGGATGGTGTCAAAGATCACAAAGTGTCCCATATAGTCAGCAAAGATATTGCTAGGAATATGTGGTAAGCCTTGGCCACACTATATGAAGGATCTTCCGAGTAGCAAAATATGTACTTAGAGCAACAACTGAGGATGGCGTAAATGCGGAAAGGGGAGCACATTGTTTTGTTCCTGACTAGGCTTTAGGACATCCATGACCAACTTGCAGCCATAGGGTCTACCCCTTCTCCTACAATGATCATGAGACTGACTCTTAATGCAGTCACCAAATATTGGCAGGTATTCATCCAGAGTATCTTGGGTAGAGAAACCTTGCCAGGCTGGGAAGAGATGTGGGCTTCTCTTCAACAAGAAGAGCTAAGGAGAGACTTGGTCAAGTGAAAGCTTGATGGTATAAGTGGCAGTGGATCGGAGGTGAAGCAAGAGGAGGAAGAAAATGCAACCCTTGTATCCAAAGGGCAGCACGAGTAGCGAAGACATAAGAAAGACATCTCAAAGATCAAGTACTTCAAGTGTGGTGAACTTGGTCACTACGCTTCCTAGTGTCCTTTGAAGCAAAATGACAAGGACGTGAAGCACGATCCAAAGGTTGCAACTGCGATGGTTGATGAGGATGAGTACACCATGAGTGCCCACGCATATCTAGGAGGGAGATGGGGTGACATTGAGCTGTAAGTTTGCAAGAACTTCAACTGGGCAGAATCCTTGAGGAGTCCACCTCTTGGATCATGACCTTGCTACGGGTGCCCAAGATTAACAGTAGCAGGATGGCGGAGTTTTCAGTGGTGCAGAGGAGTGCAGAAATGACAGATGTAGTGGTTAGCAGCGTGGAGTAGAGTTTCAATAGCATAGAGGGATGTAGTGTAGAGTAGAAGCAACGTAGTATTTCAGAGGGAAAGCGTAGGACTAGCAATAGTCAGAGTTTCAACATCAAGATGCATCATGAACACTTGTTCAGATTCATGGATGTTTTTCAGTTGCTTCTCTCAGCAATTGAGTTGCAATGCAAAGTTAACAGTGGTAGTGTTGTTGGAAAGGCAGAGGATATTAAACAAAAAATAACACAAGTATTTCACACAAAAAACACACACGAGTTGCAGCTCTTCCATTAATCATACGAACTTCAATGTCGCTAAATACAATGAACGCGATGAAGGGTATTTATCTTGACTCGCTTGACATGCACACACTTACATAACTCGACTTGTCCATCACTCACTTAACTAACTCTCTAACTCACTTATCCAATTCATATATTACAAAATTTGACTTACTTAACTGATTGTCTAACTCTACATGCGGCAGTTAATTAACTATTTTAACACTCCCCCTTAATTACGACCACTAAACTAAAACATTAACTCATGAAAACTCAAACATGTTTGCTGGTTTATGTCTCAGCTAGGCTTACAACACCCAAGTTTCTTTTTTGAAACTCAAACATATATGTTGCTAATGGCTTTGTAAATATATCAGCCAATTGATCACTAGATTTACAAGGCTTCAAGTGAACTTCTCCATTTCACACAAGTTCTCTAATAAAGTAATATCTAGTATCAATATTATTTCTCTTTTGATGAACCACATTATTCTTGGATAGTGAAATTGTTGATGTGTTGTCACAGTTTATTGTTGTTGATACTTGTTGTTTCTGCTTGAGTCCATCCAATAATCTTCTTAACCATACTGCTTGACATGCTGCTGATGTTGCTGCTACATATTCTGATTCTGCTGATGATAGTGTCACAATAGGCTACTTCTTAGATGCCCATGAAATCACACTTGAACCAAGATGGAACACATAACTGAATGTGCTCTTCCTAGCATCCAAAATACCTGCAAAATCACTATCTGTAAATCCAATCAAATCTTTCTTTTATGTACTTGCATACATTATGCCACAATCTCTGGTTCCTGCTATGTATTTTGAAATTCGTTTTCCTACACTCCAATGTGTGTCTTTTGGAGTCTCCATAAATCTCGAAATCAAAATACATACTTGCATAATATATGGTCTTGTAGCTGTGAGATACATGAGTCTACCAACCAATATTTTAAATAGAGTTGGATTGACATCTGATCCTTCATCATCCTTACTTAACTTTGTACCTATTACAACTGGTGTAGGTACAGGTTTGCAATTGTCCATCCTTAATCTTTTCAAAAAATCTGTTGCATATTTATTTTGACAAATAAAAATTCCTTTTTCATATTACTCAACTTTAGTGCCAAGAAAATATTTCATGAGACCAAGATCTATCATCTCAAATTCTTTCATTATGGCTGCTTTAAATTCATCTAACTCAAGATCACCTGTAAAAATCATATCATCAACATATAAGAAAACAATCAGAATCTGTCCATGCTCATTTACCTTTGTGTACAAGGTAGGCTCAATGTTGCTTCTGCAAAATCCCTTCTTAATCATGTAACTGTCGATTATGCTATACCATGCTCTAGGTGCTTGCTTCAGTCCATAGAACACTTTTTTCAACCTGTAAAATTTATCTTCTTTACCTTCAACTTCATAACCTACAGGCTGTTGCACAAAAAATTCTTCTTCAAAAATTCCATTCAAGAAGGATGATTTGACATCCATTTGATATACTTTCCATTTTTTCTGAGCTGTCATCACTAGAACTGCTCTTACAGTATCCAATTTGGCTACCGGAGAAAATGTTTCTCCAAAGTCTATTCCCGGTTGCTGCAAGAATCCTTTTGCTACAAGTATTGCTTTAAATCTATCAATTTCACCTTTCTCATTCAATTTATTCTTGTACACCCACTTCACGCCAATGAGGTTTTAATCCTTTGGAAAATTAACCAAATCCCATGTATCATTATTTTCAAAAGAATCAGTCTCTTCATCCATGGCTTGCACCCAATTTTCATCTCTTATTGCTTCTTCAAACGAAGAACGTTGGAATGACAACAATGAAATTTTTTAACTAAGATCCAAATCATCATAAATATCTTTTAAACTTCTCATATTTTTCTTACCATTGCTTGATTCATTACCTCATTGGCTGCTTGGAGAATTCTAGTCTATTGATTTGCTTGAAGATCCATGCTGCTCTGAAAATATTGGAGTCCTTGCTGGTGTGACTTTGTTTGGTGTATTCTCTTTTGATTCTTGCTGCTCCTTTTCTGCTACATCATCCTCTTCCATCAACGGTGCTTGTTCATGATTGTTTTGTATACAGTTCCATTCCATGAATCTTGTTCTTTGAATACAACATATTTGCTAATTATTGTCTTCTTGGTGATAGGATTATACAATTTGTAAGCTTTTGACTGATCACTTTAACCATAAAATATGCATTTTTCACTTTGATCATCCAATTTTCCTCTTATATGCTTAGGCACATGTGCATAGTATACACATCCAAAAACTATGAAATGAGATATGCTGCATGACATACCTGACCATGCTTCTTCTGGCACCCTGGGCATCACACTCTTTGTAGGATATTTGTTTATCACATGAACAGCACATGCAATTGCTTCTGCCAAATACTCATTGGACAAATTTTTTGCTTTCAACATGCTCCTTGTCATGTTCATGATTGTTCTGTTCTTTCTCTCTGCTACACCATTATGCTATGATGTGTATCACGTTGTAAATTATCTTTTGATTCCATGTTGTTTGCAGTACTCATGGAATGCTTTCAAATCATAATCTCCACCACGATCTGATCTCAATACCTTGATCTATCGATCACTTTGGTTTTCTGCTGAGGCTTTGAACTCTTTGAACTTTGCAAAAGTTTTAGACTTTTGCTTCAAGAAGTAAACCCAAGTCTTTCTGCTATAGTCATCAGTAAAATTGAGGAAGTAGCAACTTCCACCAATTGACTATGTCCTCATAGGTCCACACAAGTCTGTATGCACCAACTCAAGTGGTTTCTTTGCTCTGCATGAAACTCCCTTCAGAAAAATCTCACGGTGTTCTTTCCCAAGATGCAACACTCACAGATGCTAGCAGGTTCTTTGATGGGATGTAATCCTATGACCATATATTTCTGCTACAAAAATCTTAAACCGAAAAATGCAAGTGTCCAAATTGAAAGTGCCATAACCAGTAATCATTAGAACATGCAACTATAAAAGAACTAACCAGATCATTGTAGTTCATATTAGAGGAAAGAGTTTGTTCCTCGTCATCTGCACCTTTTCTATTAGCTACTTTCTTGGGGGTTTGTCATAAATAACACACTCTTACCCTTGAAGGATAACTTTGTATCCTTTTTGCGTCAGTTGACCAACACTTATCAAATTGTGTTTGAGACTAGGAACATAACATACCTCTAAGGTTGTCTTTGGCTCCCCCTGCTTGGTCAGAATGTTGACCACTCCTTTGCCATCTACATCCACAGTCTTGTCAGTCTCCAACTTTACCTCTTTCTTCACCGATTGATCCAAATTTGCAACCAAATTCCTGTTGCCTATCATGTGGTTATTGCAACCAATTTCTAATAGCCACACCTTATTAGAAAGTTCATGCATGGTGTTGCATGCTAGGAACATGGAGTTAGTATTATTTGTACTAAAATTAGCTCTCTTATTTCCGTGATAACCTATATTATTCTTGAAATCATGAGAATAGTGACCAATTTATTGCAATAATAACATTTCACCGTTGATTTTTCAAACCTTTGATTATTGTGAAAGCTTCTGCTACTTTTTCTTCCACTTTGATGTTCATGCTCTTCTCGGCCATCTCTCTAACCACCATAGCTTCCACCTCGTCCTCTGCCTCTCGATCGACCTCTATCTCGACCTCTTGAAATATAAACTTGACTTTTGAAAGTAGTTTCTAAAGTGGAATCCTTATTTATGTCTATCCTTGCCTCATGGGATAGAAGTGATCACATCAACTCATCAACTGCTAGTTTTTCCAAATCCTTGGCTTCTTCTATGGCTGTGACCACAACATCAAACTTGGTAGACAAAGATCTAAGGACCTTCTCAATCACTGTTTGATTTTTAATGACTTCACCATAAATTTTTAATTGATTTACTACAAACATGACCTAATTCATGAAATAATCGATGTCCTCTGTCTCCTTCATTTGCAGACTTTCAAAATCTCTCCTAGTATTCTTCAATTTAACAATATTGAATTTTTTCATACCTTGATAGCTTGTCGCTAAAGTTTCCCATGCTTCCTTTGCTGAAGACGTGATCAGTATCTTCTAGAACACTGCTCGGTCCACTCCCTGCTGGATAAGAAGAAACACTTGTGCATTCTTCCTTTTGTCTTTCTTCCATTGTTCCCTGTCTACATTACTGACGGCTCGTTCTTCTGTTTCATTATGAGGTTCTGCAAACCCAAACTTGACATGATCCCAAACATCATGCGCTTTTAATATGGTCTCCATTTTAATGGTCCACACATCATAATCTTTCCTTATGAAAGAAGGAAGTTGTGGAGGGAAAATCGATGTGGCCATCTTGCTTCAAAAAAATATCTTCTCTGATAAAACCCTAAATTTTCCTTTTTAGAAATTTTGCAAGGCTCTTGTAAAAAACCCTGGTATTTGTTTTTTTTTGTATATAATTAATTCTTTTATAATTTTTTTTTATATATATATAAAACTTTTATAATAACCCTCTCTTTTAAAAAAACTTTATGTCAAAATCCTTTTAAAAATATATATATTTTAAAAGAATATTTATATAAAATTCTTTTACAAATACTCTTAATACAACTGACGTATTGTTTGACTACGACCCTTTTTCAATTCAACGTACTATGAGTTGTAATTAAAAACAATGAGCACGTGAAAACCTTGTTTCAATTAACCTTGTTTGAATTATGGAGGCTTATTGTTGTCGGCTCTATTTAAAGTAAAAAATCAATTGCACACCCGTTTAATACAAAAAACTACCGAATAAAGTTGATTTTCACAAAATCATAAGTTTCACAACTCCTATGCAGTTTTCCAACCAAAATCTTGTGATCCTTCCTCAGCTTTGATACCAATTTTTTGGAAAGGAAAAGGATATATTAAACACAAAATAACACAAGTATTTCACACATGAAACACACACGAGTTGTGACTCTTAAATTAATTGTACAAAATTGCTAAATACAATGAACCCGGTGAAGGGTATTTATCTTGATTTGCTTGACATGCATACACTTACATAACTCGACTTGACCATCACTCACTTAACTGACTCTCTAAATCACTTACCAAATTCATCTATCACACAACTCGACTTACTTAACACTTACTTAACTGATTGTCTAACTCTGCATGCGGGAGTTAATTAACTATTTTAACAAGTGCTAGCAACAGATGCAACATTTGAGAGGGATTTGCAATAAAAATGCAGTGTTGATTGTGGTAGTGTCAATGATAGTACAGTGCAACAACAATGTAGTGATTGATGGACAACATTTCAAACATCATGATCGTAGAGGGAGATGCTTCAAAGTCAGAGCATTGTGCATCAGGGCATATCTATTAGAGCACATTCCTAGCAAAGAGGGAGTGTTGATTTTTGGTAGCATCAGATGCGATCTAAGTCTCAAACTTTGTGGAGAGGCTTAGACACATGCACTATAGATAACCCATAAATTGTTTTGGGAAATTTCACCCAGAAATAGTTTTATAATAAAAATTAATTATTTTTTATAAGGATCGTAAGTCTAACTTAGGAAATTAAAATAATTAATGAGTATTAATGTAAACTATGGGTGAAACTTCTAGAAAAAATAGATCAAGTCTAATATAATCTTAGCCGTTGATTGGATATCTAATCTCAGTCGTTGAAGTCTCAATGAGAAGACTATAAAGGAAGGCTTGAGGGCCATTTGTAATACACACTGAAAGGATCAAGTGATCAAATTTTCTGAACTGAGCAGTGCTCAAGACGAAAACTAGATCTTTGTGATTCTTCATTGCAGTGAGGGGAAAAGACAATATTCGTAGAGAAATATTTCTCAGTCAGAGAATCATCGATAGAGAAGGGTAGAGAGAGATCCAACAGCTGCTGCACAGAGCCAATGAGGCTGACATAGAGACACGCAGGGCTATGTAGAGGCTGCACAGAGGGCTAAAGGAAATCCAAGGGTTTGCTGAAAGATTGATTTCAGAAGCCAGAAGCTGGGGTATGAGACCGAGAGGCAGAGATCGTAATTTCTGTGGATAAAATCAAGTCACAAATTGAGTAACGTAGTGCCCATAGGGGTTGACAGTGGGACTGCGTAGAGGCAGCGCAGAGCCTTCCAGAGGCACATCATTCGATGGTCGGATCAACCATGATTTCCAGTGATAGAGTGATGTAACCTCACTAATATTTTTTTTATTCATATTTTTTGTAACTGATTTGTCCAGTGAGATAATCAGAGACGTATTCAGAAATTAATGCTGCTTAATAATAAAACCCTCAGATCTTTATCACCAGTTTTCTTGCATTGGGTTTTTTCTCGGACATTTGTCCAAAAATAACGGTGTCCTCTGTGTGTGTTATTTCTCTTGCTCAGATTTTTGTTTTTAACATGTAATCTAATTAAGTGAAGGCTGCTTCATTAACTGCTTTGATATTTTCAACAGTAATCTGCAAATAGCTTGTTAATTCTAATTTACAAGTAGGAGAAGTAGATCAGTTTGTTGCAGTAGGGATTCCAAATCTAGATCTTGAAATTTTCACACAAACACTACAACATGTATTAGACACTCATGGTATTTTGGAGAGCAACATGAGAGTGGAACAAGTTTAGGTCTGGGAAAGCAGAGTTGGAGCAGTCTAAAGAACAACTTGGGAGGATTGTAGAGGCTTTATTTAAGCGCGAAGAAACAAGTATCTTGATGGAATAAGGAATTGTTAGATGTTGTAGAAGAGGAACTCAAGGGTATGATCAACCAAGAGATGTTTGAGTAGCCCTAGACTTACCTTATGGAGTAGGAAATCTACAACAGAATAGGGTGGTCCTCCTAGTCCATGTTCATTGTGGGAGAAGGACATTGTGCAATAATAGGTGGCAGCCCCTTGTGCCCTATGTTATTATTCACTGGAGCAACACATAAAGACTATAGTGGGAAGAAGTCCCTAGGTAGATGAGGAGAAATAGTGGGCATATGAAAGTTGTCCTCAAACGAAGTTGTGAACAACTCAACAGAAGTCTCGAAGTGTTGATGCGTTGAAAGACAAACGGTCAAAGAGAGAAGGTTGGAGCTAAGATTCAGTGGCCATATGGACTTGGTGCATTGATAGAGGTAGGTAATGTAGATATGGAGATGAAGGACCAGGCATATGTGTACAGGGTATGACCAAGGCAGTTGTGAGGAGCTCTACATCAGCTAGACAATCAAAGTGTCATGTATTGGGTAGATTGGTGGTCATCACGACAGACACCAAGCCCTAATTGTTGTATAGTCTTGTACTAGTGGATGTATGAGGGATATTATCCCTAGTATGAGAGCCCTAGAATGTTGTACTATTATTTTGGATTAATATAAAAAATTTTGGTTATTGTACAAATTTTGTAAAAAGTTGTGTATATTTTGTGCACTTGTAGATTTGTTATTGTTTATATTCCATTGTGCAAAGTAGACTTGTTGTGATACTTGGTTTGTTATCGTCAGTGATTTAAGATTCTATCTTAGACACTAATACCATGGAAAAACAACATGGTATAAAAGCTACTTTGAAGGGCTAGTGAATCAGTGTGTGCAAAACGAAGCGGCTAAGAGGGAGCTGGGATTGTCTAGAGCATGGAGAAAAGAGTTCAGCTGAAGACATGGAGATTTCATCTTGAATGGCTTGGCAGAGAGATTGTTTGGGAGTTCTGGTGGAATGGTGGTGAGCCTTGTGCACAACAGTTTTTTTTAGGCAGGCTGCTCATCATGGACTTCCTATGATTTGTCATGGATGGTTGGGACAACTCAAGTATTGTTTTGGCATGGACGAGATCAACATGATAGAGATGGCTTCATATGATGGACTATAGATTGACAAGATGGTTTCTTCATTGGATCGAGATGCTGCATATCCGAGATTGTAGGGATTTACACGAGTTGTGTTTGATCCAAGAGGATAAGTGCTTGTAGAATTGGGTTGCAGGGATGATGTTCCGTGTTCAACCGCAACTCTCACTCACCTTGTAGGACACGAGATTAGTGACAGGTTGAGCCAGTTGAGATCATGTAGATTTAGAGGGAGTCTAAATTTAGAGGGATTAGCTCTATGGAAGTGATGAGGTCTTCAGGTTCAAATGAGATGAGGCAAAGGAACTACCGATATTGCAGGGTATGATTCTATAGAGTATGTTGCAGTGATGGATGCCAGATGGGATAGTGTTAATGAAGATGTTGATTATGGAGACATCCTAGTGTTGGAAGCACCACCCTCACTAAGAGGGACTATTGAGATTCCTAGCTTGGAAGGTACACGAAGCCCCGGGGTTCGTGGATTGGAGGTTAGAGTGCAACAAAAGCACAAGTTTGTGGGCTTAGAACCCAAGCTTGGGGTTTTGTACCCAAAGGTGTTTGGCCCAAAACCATGAGGATAATTTGGCATGTGATTATTTGAGTCGATATAGGACCTTTAGATTAATTGAGGGCATCAGAAATCACTCAAATCCGAGCTCTAGAAATGGAGATATGAAATTTTCTTTCTAGCTTGTGAGTTTTGTGGAAAAAAATTAAGTTCAACTTGTTTTTTGTGCCACGCGACATATTGGAGACTCCACATGGATCCCTTGCATTTAGTATATATACAAGGTGTGTTTGAGCTCATTAGAGAAGTTGAAGGTGCATCTTCTCATAGATATCACATCCAAAGTAGCCACAACTAGGAGAGGAGGCATGAGGTCTTTTCTGAGGAGTTATAAGTCTAGGTGCGCGAGCTATTCAGGATAGGCGTGAGGGTTGCGCAGGATTGTCTTAAACAATTGCGAGGGTTGCATGAGTTTTCTCAAGACAATCGTGAGGCCTGCATGAGATCGCCCAATATAGTTGCGAGGCACACATAGATTTTTCTAATGAAGTTGCAGATTTGGACCGCGCAAGTTTTCCAAGTACAATTGTGATGACTACATGAGATTACTGATTACAACTGTGAGGGCCGTGCAAGATTACTACACACAATCATGATGTATGTGTTGTCAAGATAAATCCCCTCTGCAGACAGAGGCAATCTCTCTAGCCCTAGAGTGGGTCTAGCAACACGACATTATTTCTAACATAAGCTTTCTTAACTAATGCTTACAATGCAATGAGGAAAGAGACATAAATAAAATTTTCCAATCACTATCCTTAGATCTGTTGATAGTGACCTCGATCCACGATCCTTGTAGGCCCGATTCCTACTACTGATGGCATGCGAATACCTGTGGATGATCGAGAGACAATAGAAAACGTGATACAATATATAATAAACGTAAACACTAGCTATCTAGCAGATCAAGGAGTACCAGAATATTTGCATAATCATGTAGACAAATATATAAAGAAAACATCAGGTGTTATTATTGATAAATTACAAAAGGAGAGCTTACAACTAGGCCTTGATGTTGGAGGCATCCTTAGGTGAAAATCTGAGTCCTTCACCCAACTCAAAAGCATTCCTTCTCCTGTGCACTTAGGCTTAATCACAATGCTAGCATGCAAAGGGATGAGAGTTCAGAATAGTCTGGAAATGATTAACCAAGCTCTAAACTTGGGGTAATGAGGGATGTGATTTTATAGCAAGGAGAAGGATGCTTGGAGCCCATGAAAGGATGAGGAAGGCCCAATTTCTAAGGGATGATCCCCCATGGATGAGATCAAGGCTGTAAAATGAGAGAGATCGACCTTATCATCTCTGTTCAACGACCAACTCACCACCCTTGAACTTCTGGAGGTCGAAGCTTCTCCTCCATTTGAGGAATCATTGCTGGAAAGGGGATCAACACGGTTTTCCAATAAATTAGGGTGTTGACAGCGTTGGGCCAAAAATAGGAAAAGGACATCAGCGTGGTCATGGGACCAGGAAGGGCGCTAACCCAGGAAACTAAGAATTTGACCAAGTTTCTTCAGTAATATTTCAAGGAAGTCTTCTTTGGATCTTTAAGGGAATATGTTAGCATATTTCTTGATGATGGAAACATTGCACAGGATTCGTCATGGGGCATTTCAGGATCAAGGACGGGAAAATGAGCGTGGTTACAAATTACTGTGTAACAGTATGATTTGATGTGTTTATGTTGATTTGGATGCTAGTTGGATGGTTGTCCTAAAAGAGGATTATTTGTGAAGTTTTTTAGCAGCCAAGAGGAAGGGTGATCCTAGGGGTTGGATGCAATAACTAGTGAGCAGATGCTATAGCATGTATTGGACACTCGTGGTATTTTGGAGGGTAGCGTGAGAGTGGACCAAATGTAAGCCTAATAAAGGCAGAGCTAGAGGAGCCTAAAGAACAACTTGGGAGGATTGTGGAGGCTTGCTTCAAGCCTAAAGAAACAAGTCTCTTGATGGACTAAGGGACTATTAGATTTGGCAAAAGTGGAGCTCAAGGGTCTAATGTAATATTCCAAAATTAGCATGCAGCTAATTGTATTATTAAACTTTGATGTTTCCACTTAGGAGATGAATAAATGGGTAAGGAGGCCCATGAATAGAAATAAAATCCCTCATAGTGTGAAAGGGATCATCAGAGTAGCTAGATTTTGCACCTTTCAGTGTGAAAAGGGGGCAAATGCATGAGGACAAGGTCAAGTTTGACCAAGTCAACAACGCTACCATAGAGGGAGTGGATCACTTGGAAAGATAGTGCAGTATGAATGGAGGGAAGATCATTTGGTAGAGGAAACCCTAATGTGTGGGGGCCAAGGCAAGAAGGCTTTCATTTGTATAAAGGGAGAAAAAGGAAGCCATAGGAGTGATGTTATTGAGTATTGGATTTTGGTCTGCATGACTATTTGCTTTCTCCATTTGTTCAACTGAGATTGTTGTGCTGCTTAGCACAAGGAATTCTTGTTTAGGAATCCTTCTCCATTCTTGAGAGGCCTCTTGAGGGATTTGTACTTCATTTCTCCACATTCAGGCTCAATGCCAAGACACCTCCTTCAGCTACAACGTTATTCCTGTAGCAGGAGACGTTGTGTTGCAGTGGAGGGTTCCACAACATCACTTCTAGAGCTTATCTTTCAGAGGAAGGAGATTCTATTCCTTTGGGAGGTCAGTGAAGAAGATTCGGGAGATGTTTGCACATATTTGGCATTAGGCCAAGCATTTCCCATCTCCTACAGCACAACCCTCTCCTTGACTTCATTATTTCTGAGAGTACTTGCAGTGGGGTTTTGCATTACTAGTTTGGAGGGTGAGATCTTCAATGTTAGGATCAGCCTTTCACTTGGAAGATCCATTGGAGGAGGTCTATTTCAGATTGGACATCATATTCATCCATCTCCATCCAGTTCATGAGTTGCAGTTGCTATTCAGTCTTGTCCCTGCAACTACGACATTTTGTATTTTTGCATATTTCAGCCAATCCTTCCAGGATTGTTTAGAAATTGCCTTTGGGAGTCTATATCTTTGTTCCCCTTCTTGTATGAGATGTATATTGACATATTTATGTATTGACACCATTTTTCAGTAGTTATTCCTTATAGACTGCGTAGTCATAGCCTTGGGCTTTCTCCATGTAGCAATGTTCTTCATTTATTATGTATATGTTCTATTGAGGGTTGCATTGCCCAACTTGAGTGATTGTTTCCGCAAGGATTTGTATACATTTTGCTGCTAGAACATTAATAAGATGGCTATATGTTCTTCTTACATTTTCTGAGTTGATGTAACACTGCTCTTTCATCTTTATGTTCATGGATTGTTGTAGCTCCACTTTTGGAATATCTTAAGATATTCCCATTGGTGTAGATTTTCCCTATTTTTGGATATTACAGTGGTATCAGAGCATGATCTTTGGCTCAGCCTGTGAGTCTCAAGATAGAGATAAAGATGATGAAAATAATGAGCTTGCTCTCATCAGTTTTCAGATCCAGAAAGGACCTCTCTAAGGAGGTTAAGAAGATAGAAGAAGGATAAGAGGAAGGACCATGCACCTCCTACTCTCACAAAGAAGAAGACAAGAAGCATGGAGGACACTTGGATCATCAGATTCTGAGTGAGTACCTTGTTGAGTACAAGTCTCAACCTAGAGTCTTCAAGGAGACTCTAGCCTTCCCATAGTTCATTCAACTAGAGGAAGGGAGGAGACCCTGCAGCAAGGGGGAAATCAAGGGCAATAGGTTTCTATTGTCCACTTTTGATGGGACATCTGTAGCCAAATCCTGGGCAAGAAGACTCAATGCATTCTTCCTACTACATCCAGTGGTATAGAAAGAAGTAGTGGAGATTGTAGTGCTACACTTGAAGGGTGAAGCAAGAAATTGGTGGTTCAGCCATGAGAGACATGCAAAAGTATCTTCTTTTGCAGATTTCACTCAAAGGGTGATCAAGATATTTGATAAAGAGAAATCAGAGGAAGAGAAGCCCTCACCACCTCTTGAGGAGGCTTGTACCAGCACTATGACAATGTTGGAGGAGAAGCCTTAAACATAAGCAGTTGAGGGAGCCAACATGGTAGAAGAAGGAACTCTTGTAGCCATACAAGATGCTCCCAAAGCCCATCAAGGTATGATTGAGTTTCCACTTTCTATTATTGAAGAAAATATTTTAAAGGGTTGTAGAAACCTACTGTTGCATGACCTAGAATCATCATTTACTGCTAATCTAGAGCAGCAAAGTTGCACTGCGCTGTCCAAGAGAAACAATGAATAAAGGAGGACCCATTCCTCATGGGAATAATTAGATATCAACTTCATTCAGGAAGTAATGAAGACAAGGGGTAGACATATTGAGATGAGAAACATTTTCTCCTCTCTAGATGACACTTTCTCAATGAGAATGCCACAGCTCAAAGAGAGACTTATACTTGCAGCAGATCCAAGACCCCACTGGTTTTGGAAGGCCATGCATGAGGAGTAGGTCTCATCAAGAGATCCCATGGGAGGTGCACTTCAACATTCCATGAAGTGCAAAGTTCTTTAAAGATCTGAGAAGGTTGGTGTCCTACAATGGGAGGATACCAAGTATTTGCAAAATGAGATCCATGATGGTGCAGGGGTAACCCCGCTTCACCCACATTCCCAGTGCTTTTCAAATTTCATTTAAACTGTGTGTCAATGCATCCAAACTTCATGCCCAATCAACTCAAAATATGGGCCATTTCACAACTTCTCTTATTCCACGTTGGCAAACTTAACAAGTCTGGTCATTTTTAATATCTCAATTCGGAGAATTAATTCAACATTTCTCCATTGCTATAATCCGACAGTCCATCACATGTACATGTATTAGGCCCCGTTCACATATTTCATATTTCATATCACGCCATATAAACTATTATAATAAAAATAATACTTTGGCTATTAAAACCATGAAAATTGACCCTTAGCACGTATATATATTAACCCATGAAACATCTCCATATACCTATTGCGGCGTCCTTCAATTAATGGTTCAACATAATAATACAATGCTCCACGCTTACCAATCGGATGTGTACAGCATCCGGGCCCACTTCATCCATTCGTCCGCAACCACATAACCAATGTTTAAACCTTCGAGATTTATATTAATGCTCCACGCTTCGCAACCAACTTTGTAATCGAGCTTTTGCTCCGGCCCCACCTATATATACACGTCAACAACAAATCGAATGCACGTATCATACCTTGTTTAAGCATCATGTATCTCCGTAACGCGAAGACCATCCGATGGCCTTCTCTCAAATCAATGGCCTGTACACATTTCGCTCGGCGACCTCGTACTGACGTTAACACATGAAATGTACGGGAAAGCGGTTTTTTGAACGGTCCACCCCGCCACGTGTCGATTCCTTTATGGAATCGCTGCCCAACCCAGAAATACCGCCAACTCCGGAAAAGCGGTGCGAAATGGCAGGGTGGTTTTCGGCAATCCACATTCACTGTTCCTTGGTCAGGGTTCCGCCTCTCCAGGTTTCGGTTCACTCCGTCAACGCTCCGTCCCGTTGCGCTCAGGTTCTGTCTATTCAAGTTAACGTAGTCTATTGCGCCTTCGCCCCTCGTTCTACAGAGCTCATCCGATTCATATCACTTAGGCGTGGATTAAAGGCATGCCCCTTTCATGGCATATACTCACGACTGTATCACTCTCCTGTCGACGACGTCGACAGTATTTACATCGATTCCGCTAACTGGACGCAGAGCACCATTGAGACCATCACAAGTTCTTAATTATCACAGGTTTCAATTATTCTCCGCATAAATTCACACAGAGTTTATTCAAACAAAGCAGATACACATTCACACATGAATTAACTCCACAAGGCACAAATATACTGAAACATTTCTTGTTTACACAACGGATTGACATACAATTTCTGACTAGCCAGATCTTCAAGCTGATGGCCTTCTTCCTTTCCTATGTAGCTCTCTGCAAGTACAGGTGCATGCCTGTATAGCCCTTCCTGTGCAGGTCTTGTGCAACCTCTATCACAGAGGTTTATATTTATACAACTACAAGGAATCGATTCAATACCTTGATGACTCACATACTCTTCAACTTCCTACAGATACAAATTAAACTAACTTCCAAAACTGACTATCTCTTCAGGTGCCCCTCAATCATACGGGCAGTTACATTTTCCTTTCTAATTAACTAAAATAACCCAACAATGAATATTTACATGGGGAAACAAAACATAAGACGCCCTTTTACATTTATTTATGTAAAAAAGTTTCCTTGGGTCTAATGCTCCTGCATCAGACTCCCCAAGTTCAAATGATTCATGATCTCTTGATCATGTGATTCATCTTTATCTGCCTGGATCCCATATTTTGTTCTGTAGCTTTCCACTTGCTATGCCCTCACAGTCTGTGACTGTCTCTTTCTTGCTGCTGCTAATTCCCTGCTTCTTTGCTGTTGTCCTCCTCTGAGGCATCCTCTGCATCAGGTTCCTTATCCATTCAATTTCTCTGTCTAATCTTTCCTCTGACTGCAGGATGCTTACTTCTGTTTGCTGCATTCTCGTCTCTTCAATTTTTTCTGCTGCCTTATTCACTATGCTTACTGCCACCCAATCATCCATACCCTCTCTGCAACAATAAAACTTTTGCTCTTCTGCTGGCAACACTTCAGCTTGTTGCTTCAGCACTCTCTCCAGCAACACTCCAAGCAGTTTTTCTGGCAATTCACTCCCTCCTCTTCTGAATATCTTCAGCAAACATTCATGCCATCTCCTTTGGCCAAACAAATCTTCTCCATGCTGTAACTCAGGTTCAACATCTTCTTCTTCTGTTGTGGCAATCTTCA
The DNA here is from genome assembly GCA_034641835.2 of Pinus albicaulis. Lineage (NCBI taxonomy): Eukaryota > Viridiplantae > Streptophyta > Pinopsida > Pinales > Pinaceae > Pinus > Pinus albicaulis. The sequence goes on along the minus strand of CM076578.1, from coordinate 502,166,056 downwards.
GCAATTGCCTTCCCTCTTCTTGATTGATCCCAAAAATCAAATCAAGTTCTTTAGCCACTGTATCTTCATCTTCTGTCAGAGTGAAACTCTGGCTCTCCACTGCTGTAGCAGCCCCAACAGTCTGCCATACAGTCTGCTCCTCAATCTTCTCTTGGCTATTCGAACAAGCCAATTCATCTCTGCTACCAACAACAACAATATTTTCCTGCACATGAGACATGGTTGTCTCATCTTCATTCAACTGCTCATCCTCACTCTGCAACAGCTCTTCTTCTTCTAAGACAACTCCAAGTGATGGATTTTCTTCTGCTTTTCCTGTCAACACAACCACTTCATCAATTCCAAAGCCCCAAGACCAAATGGTCCCTACTGATGATTCAACCAGCAATTCTTTTCTATCTTCATCCCATTGTGTCTTCACATTCTGCAGCCCCCAATTCTGAAATTGAGGTCTTCCCTCTTGTAAGGAATCTTGCTGACTCAGCATACTCTCTAGCAGCTCAATTTCTCCATTCCATGGTTTAATGTCTTCCATAGAATTCTCCTTCTCTTTCAATTGACTGCCCCATGCTGTCAATTCTCCTTCAGCATCAATAGGATCTGCACTCATCAAAAATTTGTTAAAACAAAATTCACAAGGCCTCAAAGCCTTTCCTTCTACTGCCAGCATCTCATTATGTTGTCCCAACTTCCTTTTCTCTTCCATCAGCACATCAGAATGCTGATTCCAAATCTTCAAACATTTCTCGAGGCTATCAGCCAATCTCTCTTCTGCACCATCCCCTTCAAGGATGTCTTTCTGTTCCAGCTCATAAAAATGAGCTCTCTCATCTTCAATCATTTCTGTCCTTACCATCTAAACACCTTCTCTCTGTGGTTCTGTCCTCTGCTCATGCCACAATCTTGGAATCTCACCACAATCTTCTCTATCTTCTGCTGTCACTATCTCCTCAGTCTTCATCAGAATGAAATCCTAATTTCCCATCTCTGCAAGGACTCCAGCTACCTGCTCATTATGGCCATTTAACAAAAGCAGCCTGTCATTATCAGCATTAATGACAAAATCATCATCATCAACCCCATCGAAACAATCTCTTCTACCAAACAAGGAACTAATGAATTCCTTCTGCTGCAGTAGTTCAATCTGTTCTTCATTTGAGAGACACTCATCATATCTTGCTTGGCAACAGTCAGCTTTATTCATCACAGTCCCATCATGTGAACTGTCTTCTTTAACACCTGCATTCATACACAACTTGTCAGTTGTAGAAACATAAGACCTCATGGTCTCAATTGATGATTTGATCACCAAATCTTTTTGTTGTTCCAAGTCTTCTATATTCTCCCAAGATTCTTCAATGGTCCCTTCTTTAATTTCTTCAAGCTGTCCAACTTCCCGCTTCTGGCCAATATCACAAACTAAATCTCTTCTGCTTCCAATATGTTGGAAATCAGAATCCTTCTCCAACTGTGCATGGGCATCCTCAAAACATGTAGCTGCTCCATTTTCTTCCTTAGTGACAACATCAGTAGTTTGTTCTCTCTCACCTGTTGTTCCTACAAACATACAAAATATGTCAGATGTAAGGCTCTTGGACCCCTTGGTCCCACTTGAAGCTTCAGTCTCCAAGTCTTTCTCCAGATACTCAATCTCTCTGAGTATTTCTTTCTTCTTCTGAGCAATCATCATCTGATCCATCTTCCTTTGTAGCCTTTGCCACTTTATCTTCTTCTTCATGAGCCAACCAATTCTCTGGCTTTCTTCTATCCATCTCTTCAATTCATTAAACTCTTTTCTGATCTCAGATAATTCCTTTTGCAATTCTTCATCTGTGGATTTCTTCTTCCTCATGCCATTTGCTTTGGCATCTTCACACACTCTTCTGCTGTGGTTTCTCCCAGAACCTCTGCAATCTCTGCAGTCTCTGCTATGGCCCTCAGTAGCCATTCTCTTCTCTAGGAGTTCTTCACTCACAAGTGCACTAAGCCTCTGCAACAGCAAGCTCTCTTGCTACAACTTACCTCACCAAGCTTCTCTCTTGAGCTCCGGCTTTTGGCAAGTACTGGTCCCCTCCCTTTGGAACCTCCTGAGCACTCTCTATGCTCTCTAGGTTTCACTCTGCAACTTTCTCAAGAACACCCCTTTTTTCTTCTATCATCCAACCTCTGTTGGGAATTATTTCAGGTTCTGCCACACTCTTTATGCACTCAGAATCCCTTGCTGGACTCTTCTATCACTGCTCTCAAAGCTGTGATCTACTCCTGCTGAGATGTATTCAATTGTCTGCACTCTGAATTCTGCAAAAAATATCTTCCAACCAGAGTTCAAATAAGGCTCATCTTCTCTCGATAACACTACAAATTTCCTCCTTATCCAGCCTCTAGCTGAATACCAGGCTCACTCTCTTACCTCTCAAGATCCCTGACTGATCTTGCTTCTTTTCTCTTCTTTTCACCTACACTGCATCTACCTGCTGCAATCTTCTGTATTCAAATCCAGATTCTGCTCATCTGGAGACCTTCACTGCATGTCAAATCAAATCTGCATCTTCTCTACTAAACAGATCCAACATCAACTATTCTTCCGGTTCAGTATATGTGCATTTCCAAAACAAACTTTTCAACGAGCTAATAAGATTATAGCTCTGATACCACTTTGGTGTAGGGGTAACCCCGCTTCACCCACATTCCCAGTTCTTTTCAAATTTCATTTAAACTGTGTGTCAATGCATCCAAACTTCATGCCCAATCAACTCAAAATCTGGGCCATTTCACAACTTCTCTTATTCCACGTTGGCAAACTTAACAAGTCTGGTCATTTTTAATATCTCAATTCGGAGAATTAATTCAACATTCCTCCATTGTTATAATCCGACAGTCCATCACATGTACATGTATTAGGCCCCGTTCACATATTTCATATTTCATATCATGCCATATAAACTATTATAATCGACATAATACTTTGGCTATTAAAACCATGAAAATTGACCCTCAGCACGTATATATATTAACCCACACAACATCTCCATATACCTATTGCGACGTCCTTCAATTAATGGTTCAACATAATAATACAATGCTCCACGCTTACCAATCGGATGTGTACAGCATCCGGGCCCACTTCATCCATTCGTCCACAACCACATAACCAATGTTTAAACCTTCGGGATTTATATTAATGCTCCACGCTTCGCAACCAACTTTGTAATCTAGCTTTCGCTCCGGCCCCACCTATATATACACGTCAACAACCAATCAAATGCATGTATCATACCTTGTTTAAACATCGTGTATCTCCATCACACGAAGACCGTCCGATGGCCTTCTCTCAACCGTCATTCGTATTACTTTCTGTCAAGCACTGCATCACTGCTAACGCGCGAAATACGCAGTGCTGTTTTTTGAACGGCCCACCTCACGGCTTAGTTTATCTCCCTTCATGGAATCGCTGCCCAACCTAGAAATACCGCCAACTCCGGAAAAGCGGTGCGAAATGGCAGGGTGGTTTTTGGCAATCCACGTTCACTATTCCTTGGTCAGGGTTCCGCCTCTCCAGGTTCCGGTTCACTCCGTCAACGCTCCGTTCCGTTGCGCTCAGGTTCCGTCTATTCAAATTAACGTAGTCTATTGCGCCTTCGCCCCTCGTTCTACAGGGCTCATCCGATTCATATCTCTTAGGCGTGGATTAAAGGCATGCCCCTTTCGTGGCATATATTCACGACTGTATCACTCTCCTGTCGACGGCGTCGACAGTATTTACATCGATTCCGCTAACTGGACGCAGAGCACCATTGAGACCATCACAGGTTCTTAATTATCACAGGTTTCGATTATTCTCCGCATAAATTCACACAGAGTTTATTCAAACAAATCGAATACACATTCACACATGAATTAACTCCACAAGGCACAAATATACTGAAACATTTCTTGTTTACACAACGGATTGACATACAATTTCTGACTAGCCAGATCTTCAAGCTGATGGCCTTCTTCCTTTCCTATGCAGCTCTCTGCAAGTACAGGTGCAGGCCTGTATAGCCCTTCCTGTGCAGGTCTTGTGCAACCTCTATCACAGAGGTTTATATTTATACAACTACAAGGAATCGATTCAATACCTTGATGACTCACAGACTCTTCAACTTCCTACAGATACAAATTAAACTAACTTCCAAAACTGACTATCTCTTCAGGTGCCCCTCAATCATACGGGCAGTTACATTTTCCTTTCTAATTAACTAAAATAACCCAACAATGAATATTTACATGGGGAAACAAAAAATAAGACCCCATTTTACATTTATTTATGTACAAAAGTTGCCTCGGGTCTAATGCTCCTGCATCACATGATCCACAAGTGATTGAGTGGATGTGGATGATGAGAAAGAAGATGGAAATCTACTTGTAGATCTATGATATCGAGCAGCAGGAGGCTTGGCTGTGTTGGCTACTCTTGAAAGAGTTTGGCCATCATCCTCTTTCTAAGGGTATGTGGGGGAAAGATGTGTGGCAGGATGCTTGCATCATTGGGCAGCAAGGAGTATGGACACATTTCGTTGATATGGCATTCTTCATATCAATTACCATGTTTTCACCCCATGATTTATATGATGCAGGTATGGGGAGGCAAAAAAATATTTTTTTGCTTTGGATGTTCTTGGGATAGCAAGAGCAGATTTTCTCTCACACTTTGCATGATGTTGCAGGAGTAGGAGATGGCACTATCATGGTGCAAAGGGGCTACTCCTTAGCCTTGGATGATCTGGAAGTACTTCCACTTTGGAAGAGCTTCTTGTTTGTAGCAACATTATGGAAGATGTCTTTGACAATAAACATGTCAAAGAATGGAGCTATGTATTGGTAGGAGCCTATTTGCAGAGGCCAACAACACTGTCACTTTGGAGCATGGACTTATGGATGGAGTGTCCCCAGGATCATTCCACTCTTGATGCACTAGATGGAAAAGGAGGAGGTGAGAAAGATGGAGTAATGGATGGAGACATCTATTACTGTGATATGTTCTTCTTGGCTTGGATTTCCAAGTACACGAGGAAGGATATTCATGTATCACATGATTCATTTCTCTTCATGAGAGCATGTCATATCATTATGGAGAGCTTTTTCATAGATCTTATCATTTTCTTAATTCTATTACATGGTAGGGATATTGTTGTTGCATTTAGTGATCTTCATACTCTTACCATTTCTATGCAGTGCACTGCTCCACAAGAGGGCAAGCTTTTCATTGAGCTCCATGATCAACAATGGGCCAGAATGTATGATGGAGACATCCATCTCTTATATGGCCATGGGCAAGTGTTGTATTACTTCATTTATGTTCATTTGTTGTACACAACCATCTACTATTCATTAGTAAATGAAATAACATACATAGACAACCATGTATCCAACAACTACTTTCCTTGTAATTTAATGAAGCAGCAGTTAGAAAAATTGCGCTGTAACTTCATGGGAAACTGTTGGTACCTTCCTACACCACATGAAACCTTCAATATTTCCTTCCTCTTGATGCTAATCATGGTTCCAATTGCTGATGTTGTTCTTGATTTTATGGGGAGCATGATTGGAGAGGAAACACATTGGTTAGATGTGTTCTTTTGGGAAGAGGATTCACACACTTTCTGCATTGCATGTTCTAATGGGAACATAAGAGGAGGTATGGCCACCACAGCCAAACACTTGTTTATTTATGAGGTGGGCCATGATTTTGATGAGATGCCATATGGTGATGATTTCCCATCCATCACATATGGAATGGTTTGGGCCAGCTTGATTCACAACGTTGGAGAGGAGATATTTGGAGATCTAGTCTTCTTTTTTCCACTTGAGGGCAATATTATTGCAGCCCAAGATCAACAGTCACTCTACACTTATCATAAGTGGAGAGGAGGACAACGTGGGGTAGGCTGCTATGTATACCATGTTCAAATTTTCAACCCACCTACACTGCAGGAGCTATTGGTGGAGGAAACATTTCAGGAGTTGCCATGTTGGGAGGTGACTCATTTTGTATGGATGATTGCTTGGGGATGGGAGATTCATATGGGGATGGTAGATCCCGATTAATATCAGCCCTCATTACTCAAGAATTCCCTTCAGTTCTATCCTTGCAGTTGCTTGAGGACAAGCAACATTTGGGAGGGGAGGACTGTAATATTCCAAAATTAGCATGCAACTAATTGGAATATTAAATTTTGTTGTTTCCACTTAGGAGATGAATAAATGGGTAAGGAGGCCCATGAGTAGGAATAAAATCCCTCATAGTGTGAAAGGGATCATCATAGTAGCTATATTTTTCACCTTCCAGTGTGAAAAGGGGGCAAATGCATGAGGACAAGGTCAAGTTTGACCAAGTCAACAACACTGCCATAGAGGGAGTGGATCACTTGGAAAGACAATGCAGTATGAATGGAGGGAATATCATTTGGTTGAGGAAACCCTAATGTGTGGGGGCCAAGGAAAGAAGGCTTTAATTTTTATAAAGGGAGGAAAAGACAGCCATAGGAGGGATATTATTGATTATTGGAATTTGGTTTGCATGACTATTTTCTTTTTCTAGTTGTTTAACTGAGATTGTTGTGCTGCTTAGCACAAGGAATTACTATTTAGGAATCCTTCTCCCTTCTTGAGAGGCCTCTTGAGGGATTTGTACTTCATTTCTCCACATTCAGGCTCAAGGCCACACCACCTCCTTCAGCTATAGTGTTATTCCTGTAGCAGGAAATGTTGTGTTGCAAGGTGTTGCAGTGGAGGGTTCCACAACACCACTTCTAGAGATTATATTTCAGAGGAGGGAGCTTCTATTCCTCTGGGAGGTCAGTGAGGAAGATTCATGAGCTTTTTGCACATCTTTGGCATCAGGCCAGGCATTTCCCATCTCCTACATCGCAGCCCTCTCCTTGATTGCGTTATTTCTGAGAGTATTTGCAGTGGGGGTTTGCATTACTAGTTTGGAGGGTGAAATCTTCAGTGTTAGGATCAACCTTTCACTTGGAAGATCCATTGGAGGAGGTATATTTTAGAGTGGACATCATATTCAGCCATCTCCATCCAGTTCATGAGTTGCAGCTGCTATTCAGTCTTTCCCCTGCATCTCTGGCATTTTGTATTTTTCCATATTTCAGCCAATCCTTCCAGAATTGTCTAGAAATTGCCTTTGGGAGTCTATATCTTTGCTCCCCTTCTTGTATGAGCTGTATATTGAAATATTTATGTATTGACATCATTTTGCAGCAGTTATTCCTTATAGACTGTGCAGTCATAGCCTTGAGCTTTCTTCATGTAGCAGTGTTCTTCATTTATCATGTATATGTTCTATTGAGGGTTGCATTGCCCAACTTGAGTGATTGTTTCCGCAAGGATTTGTATACATTTTGCTGCTATAACATTAATAATATGGCTATGTGTTCTTCTTAAATTTTCTGAGTTGATGTAACATTGCTCTTTCATCATTATGTTCATGGATTGATGTAGCTCCACTTTTGGAATATCTTAAGATATTCCCATTGGTGTAGATTTTCCCTATTTTGGGATATTACATCTAATCAAACAAGAGCAATATGAGTAGACCTAGACTTTCCTTGTGGAGTAGGACATATACAAGAGAAGGAGGGCATTCATCCTAGCTCGTGTTCATTGTGGGAGAAGGACATCGTCCAGTGATAAGTGGAAACCCTTCGTGCCCTATGTTAGTATTCTTTGGAGCAGCGCAGGAAGACTATAGTGGAAAAAATTCATTGAGTAGTTGAGGAGCAGCAATGGGTAGATGAGAGTTGTTCATAAATTGAGTTATGAACAACTTGACATGAGTCTCAAGGAGTTTTTCATAAACAGAGTTATGAGCAACTTGACATGAGTCTCAAGGTGTTGATGTGCTAAAGGACGAATGGTCAACTAGAGAGCATGTTGGAGCTGATATTCAGTGGTCAGATGGACTTGGTGCATTGATAGATGCATGTACTACAGATCAGGAGCTGAAGGAGTAGGAAAATGTGTAAAGGGTACGACCAAGGTGGTTGTTAGGAGCTCTCCATCAACGAGGCAATTAGAGTATCTTGTATTGGGTAGATTGGTGGTCATCACGACAGAAACCAAGCCCTAGTTGTTGTATATTATTGTACTAGTGGATGTATGAGGGACATTATCCATGGTATGGGATCCCTACAATGTTGTATTATTCAGTTGGATTAATATAACAAAGTTGGGTTATTGTACAAATTTTGTAAAAAGTTATGTATATTTTGTGCACTAGTAGATTTGTTGTTGTTTCTATTCCGTTGTGCAAAGTAGACTTATTGTGATACTTGGTTTGGTAGTGTCAGTGATTTATTTTATCCTAGACACCAGTATCACGGAAAAAAAACATATTATAGCTTGATAATTTTGGAATATAAGTTTTTTACTTGTTTTATGGGTGAGATCAACCCTACTCCCTGGGATTTTCCCACAAATAGTGTGAATGTGATTGTATCTCATGTGAATTTGACTAAAATTCATGAATAGGTATCCATGCATGCCATGGAAATCAAATATGTTAGGAAATCAATAAATAAATTTATAAAAGCTTTTGAATTTCTGGAAGCTTGCTATGGTTCGTACTTGAGCATCATTTTGAAGGACTTGTGAATGCTTAATGTTGTCTAGGATGGAAGGCTTGAAAATAACTTTAATTTTATTTTCTCCCGCTATTAATTCTTCACATGGATGAAGAATAGAAGTTGCTAGTGACTGTTGCATCAACTTATGCATTTTGTTCTCTTGTGACAACTTATATGGATAAAGCGTAAACTAATTATATTCTACCCCACATTGCATTTGTGTATCTCTTCAATCCATCATTCTTCGCAATAAATTTACAGTCAACCACCAAATAAAAATCACATATGACTCTTTAAACCTTGATGACTTTTGTCTAGCCAATCACAAAACCAATAAATGTGCTTGATTCTCCCCTACATAAATATGCATGCCATGGCAATTAAATATGTTGGAAAAATCATAAACACCTTTCTAAAAGTATTTGAATTTCTCCAAGCTTGATATGATGCTTACATGACCATAATCTTGAAGGACTCATGAATGCTCAATGTTGTCTAGGATAGAAAGTTTATAAATTTTTCACATGGATGAAGAATAGCAATTTCTACTACCATTGCATCAAATTGTGAATTTTGTTCTCATGGGACAACTTCCATGGATAAAACATGAAATAATTATATTGTTTTCCATGTTGCATTCTTGTATCTTTTGAATCCATCATTTTTTGTAGCAAATTGATCCTTGACCACCATATCAAAATCACCTATAACTCTCTAACCATTGATGAATATTGTATAGCCAAGCACAAAATTAACAAAAGTTCTTCAAACTCCCCTAGATTGTTTGTGCAATCAAACTCCAATTTGTAAGAAAAAGTTGTAGTATTACCTTGAGGAGAGGTATAACTGCTCTTGCACTTGTACTAGTTCGAATCTTGGATTGGGCTCTACCAAAGTGCATTCTCTCGTTCAACTAAATTTCTTTGTTTGAAATAATTTCTACTTTTGAAGCTAAGGAATGAGTCAATATTGGATAATTTCCAAGTCATCTTCTATGCAAAAAAACTCATTCATTGGATCATTTTGATCTTCGACATGATAATTCTTCATTTGCTCCATGTATAGTATCACATAAGTGTTTTCAATGTGGGGAAAATGGCATAGAATATATCCATTTCAAGACTACCTCTTAAATTTACAACCCACTTTCTTACTAAGATCATACCCATGCATTCAAGACGTCAATATCATGCATAGGTAGAAATATAGGTTGTGGGATATCATGCCTCAAAATACTCATAGAATAATTCTCTCTTCCCTTGTGGAGATTATTTATTGAGAAATAAATTCTAATTACTCATGCATTGAATTGAAAGGATATTCTAGATTAAATCAAAGCAAAGAAATGGACTTAAGTCGTGCTAGCTGATCAAGCATACATTGGTGTCTTAATGGGTAGAAATTCAAGTTGCAATGTTTCTATTCTACTCCCAAGGGTGAAGAAAGTTTGTAAAAATACTCTGCAAACCATCCCAATCATTACCAAAGTAAGATTATACTTGTTTTTAAAAGCATGTTCTACACTAAATAAAAGGAAATAGTTATTTCACATAAATAAAGGCTATGTAATATGAATTTAAAGATAAAATATAGAGATTAATGCCAACAAAATTGCACAAGAAACTAAAATATGTACACAAGAAATAAAGGTTCATATGCCAAGAAATTGGGGGCCTCTAAGTTTTGACTTGCACACACTAAGAAAATTATGGACTGTAGAACATCATAGCCTTTATATATATATAAAGATATGAAAAAGACCTGTATAACACTTAATTATGAGCTTGAATTTATGAACTTATTCCCCATGCCTTCACTTCTAGGAGTAAGTATACAAAGAAAAAATAAACCTAGAATGATAATAACCCTCCATGCCCTAACTAAATGACTAATTTAGCATTCGTTCCGAATAAATTTGACTTTTGCGACAATGAAAATCATGTTGAATCATGGACTGTTGAAACTAGGGTGGATATGTTTGTTGTTACAACATGATTTTCCTTTGTGTGGCAACGTTGACGGGGTATCTGTGCGTGGATTATCACGAATACAAGAGGAAGTTGTCCATATCGTGAATGATGGCAACACAATCTATGTTCCCAAATTTCAAACTTCTTGCAAATATCTTAATTATTGAGAAATTACCAGAATGAATTACTTGTAAAAATTGATAAACATGTTTTTTCAATACTTAAAATTTTCCAAAAAATAAAAAATAAAATAAAGTACTATAAATATCCCTTTTGGTTTATTTGGCTTTATTGTATAACACATATAAAAATGAAACAAAAGTGAAGGAAAATAGGGTAAATATGGCTGAAATGATGATTATTTAGGTGTCTTTTTTGCCACAAAATTGAGATATTGATGCATCTGTGAGGGTCAGGGGAGTCCTATCATGGCATAAAAATTGCTAATGACACATTATTATATATATATAAGGAAGAATGTAAATATGGTCAAGATAATAACTTTATCCATAAAACTGTATTGCCTATTGGCCATCATTGCCCATAGCAAGTTTGCTTGCAAATGATACATCTATGAGGCTTACATGAGCCTCCATGTGGTCTCTCATGGTCAACTATGTTATAGATTTTGATGTTCCAACCCCTCCCTCAACATCACCTATTGGTGGTTCTTGGTGCGTTGATGCTATTAAGGTAGCATGCTACACTAGGGTGCGACTGAATGTGGCTATTTTGTCTAGGTTTCAATCAATATATCCAACACTAGAGGATGTTGGGAGGGGATTTAGGCCTTTGTATAGGTGGACAAGAAACTAGTGCTAGGTTGTCCCTAACATTTTGTCTATCTTGTGCAAACCCATGACTCACCACCTAGAATTATCCCTTGTTAAATTAGTTGACACAGGGTCCTATCCTAAACTTGGCCATAATTTCCTTAATAAATATAGAGGTACCTTCCTATTATTACAAGTAGGTTGATCAAATATTATGAACCACCTAACCATTCAATAGTTTAAAATATATTGGGGGCCCTCAAGCTTTGACTTGAACACACTAAGAAAATTGTGGATTCTAGAACCTCAGAGCTAGTATATGTATATAATGAAAAAGTCAAGTATGACACTTAATTAAGATTTTTACTTTATGAATGAACTTGATCCCCATGCCTTCACTTCTACGAGTAATTATACAAATCAAAAAATAAAATAAAATTCTAATAACCCTCCATGTGCTAACTAAATCACTGATTCAACATTCATTCCCAACAAATTTGAACTTTGTGGCAACCAAAATCATGTTGAATCATGGACTGTTGAAATCAGGGTAGATTTGTTTTCTATGACAATGTGATTTTCCTCTACATGGAAGCATTGATCGAGTATCTGTGAGTGGATTTCCATGGATCCAAGAGGAAGTTGTCCATCTTGTGAATAATGGAAAAAATACCTATGTTCCCAATTTTCTCCAAACTACTTGCAAATATCTTAATGATCAAGGAATTACTAGATTGAATTACTTGTAAAAACTAATAAAAATATCTTCTCAACACTTAAAATTTTCCAAATAATAAAAAATAAGATAAAATAATGTAAATACCTTTTTATGTTTTTATTTGGCTTTATTGGAAAAGACGTAGCAAAATGAAACAGTAGTGAAAGAAAATAGGGTAAATATGGCAGAAATGATGATTATTTAGGTTTCTTTTTGCAAACAGAACTAAGACTCATATTCATCTATAAGGGTTGAGGGAGTACTATTAGGGCATACAACAACATATGATTATATATATATATATATATATATATATATATAAAGAGAGGGAGAGAGATATTATTATTATTATATGAGATTATGGTCAGTATATATATATATATATATATATATATATATATATATATATATATATATATATATGGTCAAGATATTAAGCTCATCCATAAAACTCTATTTCCTATTGGCCTCCATCGCCCATAACAGTTTATTCAAAAATGGTACATCTATGAAGCTCACATGTGCCTCCATGTAGCCTCTCTTAGTTGAACCATGCTACAAAATCTAATGGTGGAACCTCTCCCGCAACATCACATGCTAGTGGCTCTTGGCGCGATGATGTTGTTAAGGTGTCATGATAAACTAGGGTGCGAGTAAGTGTGGCTAGTGTTTTATAGTTTCAGTAATGCTATATAGTACTAGAGGATTCCAGGTAGGGGGTTTAGGCCTTTATATAAGGAGAAAATGACCTAGTGCTAGGTTTTTCCTAGCATTTTGTCTATCTTGTGCAAACCCATGACTCACCTTCTAGATTTCTCCCATATAAAAGTAGTTTACATGGGGTCCCAACCTAAAATTGCCTATAATTTCCTCAAAAAATATAGAGGTACCTCCCTATTATTACAAGGAGGTTTATAACATACCATGAACTAACTATCCATCCAAATTTTCAAAATGGTTGGTAGGTGCACCAATAAACCAAAATATGCTTTTTTGTTGATTGGTAAAGGTTGGTTATTTCATGGGTCTATGCTAATTCATTCATAATTTTCAGATTAGGTGGGGAGAAGCCTGAATAAATTCGAAGTCTAAGAAAATAACAAGAGGTGGAGAAAAAGAAGAAACAAGGGTGGCAAGAGCGGGAGGGGTATAGTATAGCACCGAAGGAAATATGGTCAAGATATATGCATGGGGATTGGGATCAATGACAAACAATCAAGCATAAATGCATGACTTGTTATGAGGTCTAATCTTGGCTAGAGCTTCACGGGTGTCCAATATCAAAATTTTGGAAGATTCCCTTATCACCATACAACACCTATTCAAACGATTATCACCCCGAGATAAGCACTTGGGGGACATATTAAACACAATAAGTGTTAGAAAATCAGTAAGTTAGAAATATTTTATTATATTTGATAATTACTTGTGAGATTCTTGTGTTCAAGCAATTACCAAAACAATAACATGAAGATGAAGGACAATTGACGTAGGCGGACAACCAGGTAAAAACCCCAATCTAGGGGAAAACCCAGCCAACAACTCTTCCTTTAATATTTTTCCTGAGATAATCAAAGACTCGCTTAGACACATACTTCCCCCACACCAAGTCAACCTTTTCTTCCAGTAGATTTGATCTATAAATTCAACCTTGTAGCAGCAAAAGCTTCAATCTATGTAACAACAACTACCTTAACCTATGAAACACTTTGAATTAGCACTTCGAGTTATGTTGCAACAACACTTTGACCACAAAAACTTTGATCTAGCAGCAACAACTTCGATCTATTAACAACAACTTTGACCTAGTAGCAACAACTTCGACTTGGCAGTAACTGGAAGCAACAAATTCGATGCAACAATATAGACTTCGATATTCCTATAAAGTCCACATGTGTGAGAGATAGATGGCCCAAAACTTCGATCTAGACCTTCCCTACAACTTTTCTCCTTCTTTTCCAACTTCGCACTTTTTGATTGCTTCTAGTTATGTATTGAACTTGTGTGAGAGTAAATCTGCCAAATGAATCGAACTACTACAATATATAGGCTTCTAGTGAGGCCAAATTACCCTTCTTGAGGCTGACTTGATATGGAGGTGAAAGATGACTCATTTTAATCAATAATAAATGTTTTTACATGATTCAAAAGCCCATGAAGGGTCTCATTAAATGTACAATGACTCTAATGACTCAATATAAATCCTAGAAGTCCTCAATTGGGAATTTGACCTAAAACATGATGGCCTAAGCATGAAACCCATGCTTTAATAAATCATAATAATAATAATAACAATTTTCTTTTCATTCTTTCCATAAGTACATTTCATTATGACTTAAATAAAATTATGAAGACTGAATCTAGTTACATTTTTCAACACTCCCTCTTAACTAGGTAGGTATTCAAGTACAAGGAACATCTCAAAACACGTGAACCATGAAGATTTTTAGGCACCGAAATGCCATGGACTAGATTCCTAACAAGGGAAATCTATTCAAGGTCCTTCAATGGTTTAGGAACTCATGGTGCCATAGACTAGATTCCTGACCAGAGAAATCTATCTGGGTGGGACTAAGATGGATTAAATCTTTTAGCCTCTCTAGGTGCCTTTAGGATTACTTGCTAACCATCAACCCAGAGATCTCAGAGCTCTATAACCAAAACCACCCTCCCTACTTCGAGATCTAGACATCAACACATAGTGCCGACCAAATGTCCTCCCAGGCAATGTGTATCACACACAAATCCTCAACACTCCCGATTAATCCAATCGGTAGCAAATCCTCCCAATCAAATAGATTGGTAACAAATCTCTCCCGATCAAACTGATCGATAACAACAAGAATGTAAAACATGCTATCAAACCTTGGAGAGATTTACATGTACAAGCACAACCCCAATCAAAAACAAAATTTCGAATATACATAAGTAAACACAAACCTTCAGGGTAGTTCAGAAATTTTGATGTTGCTTCTCACTTTATCATAGTAGGAATTAGAGACTTCCAAACAAATCTCGATAGAATATTCCTCAACCATACAACTTCCTTTCTTCACATGAAACAAAATATTCTACAACCAGATCATGCTTTCCTTATTTTAGCAGCACCTCTAAAAACATTCTCCAATCTCTTCTTTCAAGGTATGACTATAATGTACCCTCCCTCTTAACTTGGGAGATGTACTTTTTTCTTTTATCCATGCTACCTCTTAGCTTAGGGAGGTCAAATTTTTATATGACATCAAAGAATCTTTCATGGCTTTCTTCGTTCTTATCAAAGTCATATTTGATCATTACCATTCATATAACTTCCTTCATCATGCTTATCAATTAAATATAACATATTCCCATCTTGAAGATTATGTACATGCACAACTTAAATAACAAGCACAACCAAAAATATAGAAACATGAAGCTAACCATATCAAAATCATACAATAATAGAAGATTTAGAATTTTAGACTCTAATTTTAGTTAGGTTCATAACTAGCAAGAGACAAATACTTTTATACTTCAATTTATTACCCAGGTTTTTGTTACAAACCATAAATATCTTAATGAATATATCAATATCATTATATGTAGGGTTTCAATATTTCCTTCAGAGATATGATAGACATTTCTATGACATATTGCAAACCCTAGAAGCAATTCAAACAAGTACCATTATAAAAAACATCTAACAAATTTCAGAATTAATATGTTAGACTCCTACTCGGATTTAATACAAATCCTATATTTAATCTTTAGAGACACTAGGCCTCAATAATTGAACTAATCACAACACAATTTTAGATTTCAACAACCTTTCATAAATCCCATATTATCACATTTGAAACAATATCATCAGATACTAGAGAATTGAACTTATACTAAGGTTTAGTTACAAAACCTTAGAATCCACAAACAATATCATCCTAGAATATCAAACTTCAACTAGGGCTTAATTACAAACTCGAGGACTTATGACCACCAACAATTAGGTCAACACATACACATATCTAGGACTTAATAATCATGCAGAAGCATATCATAACATATAACAGACAAACCCAATGAAAAACACATTAAAGTCAAACTTGATCAAGCTAGGGTTTTGAACAGATAGACAAGCATACACCTAGGATTTAATTCCTAAGACATCATCTAAAATAAGGGTCTTGCTTATAAATGCTACCAAACCCTAAATATCTAGGGTTTTCAATATATAGCATAACAACCCCAAATTTACCAAAACTTCACAGTTTTGGGATTTCTTCCAACCCTAAAGATTAGGGTTTCCATAACCATACAAAAACCCCAAACTTGACATCATCAAAAAAATTTACACATCAAAATAGCCATTTCTTAGACTTCACTAATAACCCTAACTAGGCTAGGGTTTCACACATTATCATTGTCATACCTTAAGTTAGGGTTTTACAAAGAACCTTTTTAGGGTTCCAGACGAATAATTGAAGATATGAGGAGGGTAAATTTATCTAATGATGAATTACCAAATCAAGATCTTTATGGTTCAAGTAAGCAAGACACAATGATGTTAGTAATGTAGAATAGTTTATCAAAGGAAATGAATATACTTTTATCACGAAGAGAACAAAATTTATGGTCTAGGGCATACCTTTGATTCTTAAAAAACCTTGTAAATTCCAATGCTTTGTCTTGTGAGGCCTTCTTCATAATTCCTGACTAGATCAATAGACTTTCCTAAACAAAGAAAAATATAAAATAAAATTAATTAGCATATAATACAAACCTAGATAAGTGAAACCAAATATGAAAAAGGTAATACAAGAAATAAGATACTTAGCTTTGGAAATTGGTGAGGGATCCCTCCAAGTTTCAGGGATATGTATAATCTTATAAAAGCAATTCAAATTTTTTTTTTCAAAATATGTTAAACCTATAAATACTAGAAATAAAAATAACAAAATGAAACTACTAAGGCTTAGAGAAAAGGACTTAGTAGCGTAAGTCCCTTATTTCTGATTCTTCAGTTTTATTCTTGTTTGGAGATCCTTCTTCGGAAACATTAGCTTGATCCATGTTCCTCTTCTTATTCTTCGGATTGTCAGGACAATCAATTTTATAGTGACCCATTGTATCACATTGGTAGCATTCTATTTTGGAAATGTCTACCTTCCTTCTTGGCCCTTAAGACTTCTCGAAGTTTCCTTTTTGGTGATGACAAAAGTATACATTTGAAAATTTCTCTTCTTCATTGTTGGTTAATAATGTGATTATCATATCTTCTTGTCTGCAATCATTCCATAATTCCTCGAATGGAGGATTTTCTTTCCCACTAATGATTCCTAAAGCAAAAGCACTCAAAGTGGGTGGAAATCCCAATAATGCAGTGATTACTAGCTCCTTTTCTGGTACAATGTCATCTATGGCTTGAAGGTCATCTCTATTTCTAGTTATCCTTACAAATAAGGAGGCCACAATGTCATCTTTTGTCATTTTTGTGGTCCTTAGTTAATTCTTAAGACTCACTATGTTAGCACAGTTCTATGCTAAGGATAAAATTTCGTAAATTTCAAAAATAATTTATAACACTACTGAAAGTTCCGGTAGCATCTGTTTTAGAATGCTACTCGAAATTTTGTTTTTAGAATGCTATCGGAAATTCCGGTAACCCCCCCTGTTTTTAAAAAAAATAAAAAAGACGCATCCGCTTTTGTGTTAGCCACGTGTTCCCATTATCAACTACGTTTTAAATTTTTTTATCATGAGTTATGTCACGTGATAGGAAATGATTACATTGAGTGATGTTGAACTGAGTCGTGGTTATACATGGAGCAAGCTAGGTGTCAATCCACAAATTTAAAAGAAAACCATTGTTTGCCCTGTCTGTCACCTGATTCGTTATATCCACATGTCGTGGTACGTATTAAGTGTTAAGGTCAATCGTGGATTTGCAATTTAATGTGGCGACCGTTTAGTTTGATCACACATGAACGCTACCTAAATTTTAGGCCTGTCATAAGGATACGATGGAGGTGACTGCCAACTCCAGCCACCTGTAGCGTATAACATGAAACACAACAACCAACTGAAGTTAATCATGACTACCACAAGTTTTTTTATACGGTCTAGGATATTTTCCATTATGAAAAATCTCATGCATGGAAAGGTGAACCAACATATCTTTTTAAACCACCGAAAGAAAGGGAAAACCATTAGTTTCGAGTTTAGTTGTTGGTGAATGAGATACACCAATGAGCAGCTTGAGGAAGGAGACCCAAATTTCAGATAGTTTTCATTCAAGATACATCAACACCTGTTAGGTGAGCTCTCCTAATCTTGACACCTATCAGATTATAGCATACAACCTTCTTTATTGCTGAATATGACTAAGAAAGGAGGAAAACTAAAACGCATTGAACCCCAAGGAGTTGATCTAGTTGATGCTAATCTAAATGTGAGGAGGTTCTTTATTCAGGCAGGGTGGTATACATTGTGTTCCAGACTAGGAAGCTATCATTTAGGAGTAGCTAAGGAGTTTTCAATCTCTTTCGATGGGAAAGAAGAAAATGTCTATGGCCTCAGATTGTAGGTATCAATAGTCTATTGCTGAAACTTTCCACCTTCCATAGGAACAAGAAAAATGGTTCGAAGGCCAAGTAATCACTGGAGGAGACCTCAATAATTTCATCAAAGATGAACACAAAGACCCTAACCGGGCTAAAAGGATTCCCAATAGTTATCTCAAGAATGAATGGGCCGAGATTGTCAAGCTCATCAAGATTTACCTTACCTGTGAGAGGAGATATACAATTGTTTTTCACGTGAGGTTGTTGTTTCACATTGTAGGTAAGAAGACCCTCAACCTACCATTATTTATGTTGAAGATCTTGACTAAGATTTCAGCTAGGATACAAACTCATACAACTGCATCAGAGTATAACTTATATCATCAGGCTCTTATTAAAGTATTGATTGTTGAAGAACTCAGGAAAAGAAACCAGTCATGGGAATACATTCTGTTTTACAGGGAAAGCCAACCTGCACCTACACAAGATATTCCTGCTCAATGATCTCTAGCTTCACAACAACATCCTCAACCTGCCAAGCAGAAAGGGAAAAGTCAGAAGCCAACTACTTCATCAGTTGGTAAGAGGAATAAGGAAAAGCTAAGAAGGAGAACATCTACAAAAAGGCTAAAGGCAGAAAGGAAAGGGCTCTTTCAACCAAGGTTGAAAATAAGTTGGAGAAAGGAGAAGGTTAATAGACCAACAAACCCAAATAAATGGATATGGTGCCTCCTATTTCTCATTTTCCCAAGGTTTATACCAGAGAACAGAGAGGAAAGAACAAGTGCTACCGAAAGTTTCACAAGCGAAAATTCAACAAAATATTCATAAGGAATATCATCCCACTAAATTAGATGAGGAGCTCCTAAAAAATGCAAGGTATGATATTAACAACAAGAGAAGGAAAAAATATGAAAAACAAGTTGTTGGTAGCAGGAAAAGACACACAAGAGACAATAAAAGATTTTGGCTGAAATATAAAGCTCTACATAATCCAAGTTCGCTGACAAAAGTCATAGATGTAGAGAGTAAATATGAAGGGTTACATACTGTAACTCCTTCAATTGCAAAGTCTAGTGGGTCCGAAAAGAAAGACAAGGGTAAAGCCCCTTCAGACCAACAAAAATGATCCTTTAAAAGAAGAAAAGTCCAGAAAAGTTCAGAAGAGAAAAATACCATTACCAAAGAGACAGCCACCAGGACCACAAGATCAAAATCAACTGTTGACAAAGAAACATACTTGGACAAGCTTGCAGAAGTTGCAGCCCATATGGAGGACAGGTGAAAGGATGTCCTAGTGAAATGCCTTTTTTCCTACTAGTTACATGTTTGAACAACAACTCAATTTTCAGAATGTATAAGTCTGCACAGAATTTTTCAAGTATTTTGCTATGCATTTTTGAAAAGGAAATAGAGCGTTACTAGAATTTTCGGTAGCTTTACAGTTTTTGCGCACTTACAGTTTTTTACCGAAAGTTCCGGTAGTGCCTATTTTAAATTATTTTTGACAGATGTCAACAGAGTTTCCGAGCAATTCCAAGGATGAAAAGGACTCATAAAGATATGGATATGTCAAGTGATGGTTGATAAGTGGTTTTGAGGTTATTAAAGGCCACATTTAATGAAGACACATGGTTGTTAAAGAACCAAGGTCATGGAGAGATAAATCAACAAAAAAAGGGGCAGCATGCCAGCACACTCAGTAGCACAGTCTAAACTGTCTTCTTTCTCCTTATCTACATTTTTCCTGTTAGTTATATTTCGATAGGATATGTCTTTAATGTCCTATAACTCCTATGTAATGTTAGGAAGAATGGATCCTTATTTTTAGGAGAGATGGAGTTGGTGCATCTCTCTCTATAAATATCATTTGTAAATTCCATTTAAGGGTTGGATTTTGGTCGACTTGAAGACTTATCATAATAAATAAAAATCCTTTTTGCATTTCATGTTGGAGGATTTTGTGATTCAAGGACTATCTAATGTATGGTGTGTTTCTCTCATTATTTTATTCTTCTGATTTATGAGTTGCAACAACTAATAAAGTGTGAGTAACAGAACTGTTAGAGGATCTAATAGTTAATTATCTGTTGTTTAGTCTTCTGAAAATCATATATATGTTTTGTAGAGCATGTTAGTGAAGGTTTCATGAAAGATTTATGAGATTATTTATGCATGCATTCTTCTTTCTAAATATTGTTTCCTTTACATAAAACATAGTTTGTGTAAAAGGCTACTCTTGTAGTTGTGTGACTGATTTAGGATATGCATATTTCTTAGATTGAGTACCAGCTATTTGTCACATTTCATTTGTTACAATCTGCTCCCCTATACTACCAATTTACCCATACAATTTATACTTGCCACAAGTTGCCAAATTCATGAAAGACTTAAAGAATAAAAATCATTTCAAACTCTTTAAGAAGCCATCCCACCACTCAAAACCTTTTACTTTGAAATGAACTATGATGTGTAAGCCTTACTCCTTTGCAGTCAAGGATTGACTCCTTGCGCTAACACACTACTTGACCAATTTTCTTGATGTTAGTGACCTATAAATATAGGATTCATAATTTTGACTTGACTGATGGTAATTTTGTACATACTTTTCCTTCTGCAAGTTGTATTCACATATTTTGTAAAACATAAAAAATAAAAAATAAATCAAAAAATAAAAAAGAGGGTAAAAAGTCCTAAAACAAAAATCAAAGGACTTAGAAAAAATAAAATACCCCAAAAGAAAAATGAATAAAACATGAAAGTGTGCAAGTATAAATGCCTGTACTTTTACCTTTTGCAGTTGATTATGGCATAGTGTCAATAAATGCCATAATTTGTGATGAGTTGAACAATTTAATCTTGACTTGTCACTTTTCAATTTTAAATGTTTTAGATAGAGAATAAATAATTGTTATACAGTTTAATCATGACAATTTAGTAGTTAGGTAGAGAATAAGTGAATCAAACAGTTTAATCTAGGTTCCAGGATGAAATAAGTGTAAAATTATATATTTTATTTGCTTTCAAGAAAAATAAATGTTGTAAAGGTTGCTAGCTCAAATGCACCTCATCAAAATGGAAGAAAAAATGTTAGGATGTTAATTTGGGTAGGTAGAGAAGGTGAGAAGCATCAATGTAAATATTATTCACCAGGGCTCCAAATAACTAACTTCCCCTCCCCATAGTTATTTATCATTCTAAGCTATCAGTCAGAAAGGCTCAAGGCATTTACTTGACTTTTGTTGGGACCGGACCCAAGGCTCTATGGCTGATAAGTGGAAAATGTTAAATTTCTATATTAATCCCTCAAAATCACATCATTACTCCATTTCATGCATTCATTCCCCTAAATAATCTTAAGTAAAACCTCTTTTTACTTAAGGTACTATAATTCCCATTTAACTAATTTTCTTCATCACATGAGAACATTAAACCCTCAAATTTACATTTTATCATAAGTTAAAGTGATAAGGTTAGTATGGTGCAAATTTGCCTTTTAAACATCACTTTACTTGGTTATTTTATGTATTTTGAGTATACCTTGTCCCATTTTCATATTAATTTTAACTTATATATTAACTCCTTATAAAAATAACATTTTCCTATCTTATATAACTCCCTTTTATATAATAGCCCCAAAACCCCATTTATTATAACTTTAGCCAAAGTTATTAATTCCCACATGTTTAAATAAAATACCCACTTTACAACCCCTTTGGCTAAATATATCGTTATATAAATATCCTGCCCCTATGGTAATTAAATCACTTCGATTTAACTTACTATATTATAAAAATATATGAAAAAACCTTTAAACATGTTTAACTATATGTTTAAAACAAAAAATAGTAAAAATATCGAAGTTTTGTTTAAACTAAACTTCAAATAAAACCCTATCTCCTTTGCTTAATTTCCTTTGCTCGACTTCCTAACCTAAGGTTAAGCTATAACCCTTTGTTAAATCCCCGATACATATCCCATACCCCAATTATTAACCTTGGTTAAATCCCTTTCTAAAACCCCTCCCGATCACTCTTTTCATTGGAAAAAGTTTGTTTTGTATATAAAACTCAATAAAATTATTTTTCCCATCGGGCTCAATCCTAACCCTCCGATCTTCAAAACTCATTTAAATCTAATGGCTCTTGTTTAGCGCGATAATTCTATTGCATAAAATTACCCTTCCCATCACGTTAAATGTCAACCGTTGGATCTTCATCAAACCTTAAGATCCGACGATCCACAGTCAAACCGATATCTCCATCTCCAGTCCCCACCATCGCCCATCACGATTGATGACCACCGTTGATCTTCCGCCCATCAGATCAACGGTAAAAAATTGATGCCCTGGACCCAGAACACTTTCCTTGCACCTTTTCTTTTAATCTTGACCCTTTGCTTTTGAAAGCCAGATCCGACGGCCGATATCCTATATCGCGCAACTTAAGTGCCCGACCGAAGTTTTGTAAAAGTCACGCGATATGGGTTGTTTTTCCAAACCGCCCTGTGTTGATGTGTCATGATTTAACTGGATCACATGCAAAAAGTGCTTTTCCACTTACCACCTTAAAGTCGCGTGATAAGCTGCCCAGCCCAATACAAAACCGCTCCTGCCATACCTGCAATTAATGCATTTAAACTATGATTCGACCTTTGGTTTAATGTATTAAAACTTATGGTTTTCATCGAATTTTCACCTATTTGTGCCTGATAACCTTTGAGAAACTTTGCAGAGCCTCCTGTGTCTATTTTCGAAACTACCAGTGAACCAGTCACCATTTAAAAGACCATTTTTCTTTGCAATTCACTCACAGAGAGCCTCCATAAAATCTTATAGCCTAATTCAGCAGAACTGAAGACTGTAAGCACACCTGCAACTCCTTCGACTATAATTATACCTTTTTTAAAGGTATTTTTCATCAATCTTGTCCATAAAAACTTCAATTTCAAAGGAAAATCATCATTTTATCAGCCATTTCCTTTAATTAGCTAAATCATCCATACAGAGAATCCAAAAAACATCCAAAATACAGGGAAAACCCTGTCAAATTTTCCCTAGAGTCCCTTCTTTCCATTTTAGCAAGTTTTACCCACTCCCTGATCATTTTTCACTGCTGAAATTGATCAAAGCCTTTATCTGAGCATTGAAAATCCTTTTTATCATCTAGAGCCCTGCACAGAGTCCTATTTTTCCAAAAAAATCCTTCAAAACCCCTTGTTTCCAAAAGAGAACTTAGAAAATAGTTTAAACTTTATTTGTTCAGCTAAAAATGACAAAGAAACAAGTAACCCCCAAATCAGGAGGCCCAAAACCTCAGAAAAAGGCCTCAACTAAAATACCTCAGCCTCAGCCTTCCAAACTTGACAAGCCCACTCCTGCACTTACTGCCGAGTCTACTGAAGTTGTTATACCTGTTCAACCTCCTGTAATTTCCCAAGAGATTAGTTCTCTAGTTGATCTTGATTACAGAATTTTTGACCCTTCAATTGAGTTCAACCTACTGGATGTCTATAACTGGTGTTTTGGCAAATCTGTCAAGAAAATTGATAAGGATATACCTGTGTGGGATTCTAATCTGCCAAAGTATATTGTCCCTCTTACTCATTCAACCCTTGATTTTGTTAGATTGTGTCAATCTTATTATCTTCCAGACTAGAGGTGTATTTTCAATAAATATAGGGAGGTCATATTCTATATCAATGCTGAATCCATAAAATCTATGCTGCAACTAAACCATGACCCCAATGCTGCTTCATTGTCAATAGAGGATTTAACCCAGCTTTACCTGGACTTAAATTTTGCTTCCAAGTCCAATATCTTTCAAAATTTTTGGCCTACACATGTCAATGTCCCTGAAGTTAATCCTCCATTCGATACATTTGACTTTCCAAGTGAAACAAGGAAGATTGTCTCCATGCTATCATTTATACTGGGATATAACAATGATGAATTCAATGATGTTGCTATCTTGGTTTTTATGTCTACTTTAAGTCTTGGCCAGCCTCCATCCATTGTATACAATTTTTCCAAGTTTATTGCAGAAAATATGCACTACCAATTGTCCAGATTTCCAGAAGAAGGAGTTTTTAGATATACTTCATATCTACTTCATCTCTTTTTGTATTACCAAGCAGACAAGTTTCCCATTGAGTTTCAGAAGCTAGATCCAGAAGGGAATTTACTTTCATTTGTATTTTGGTCATCTATTTTGAGGAAATGGAACAGGGAATACACATATGCAGACTTCAATGACTTGTTCATAGTACCTGCAACAAATTTGTTGAATAAGGAACAAACCCCTAGAATTAATGAAGAAAATACGAGGATCTTACAGCTATTTGAAAGCTGTAAAACAGGGGATTGGTACTTGTATAAGAACTACACAGAGATCAGAGTGTATGGTGCACTCTTGGCCCCATATAAACTGCCTAGATTTGTGACTACAAGGATTTTTGCTCTAGAATATTTGAGGCAACTTTTGAATGCAGATGAAGTCAGTTTTAAGGCCTCCAGGAAAAAGACTCAGTTTAAAATCAAAAATCAAGTTGGGCCATTCATTGTTAACAATAGAGAAGCAGCAAATGAGATTAATATCAAGTTGAAAGAATACAAATTCCCATATAGATTTATGTGGAATTATGATCCTCAGGGTGTTTTAAGTCAAATCAGATTGAAATGAAAATTGTCTGCTTTCTTGCATGATTCCAAGCCTCAAATTGAATATTATGCCAATAAAATTGAATGGGAGGCAAATAATTTATTTGATGATGACTCACAAGGCATACAGAGAAACAATGAAAAGGATAAATAGGTGGATCAAGCACAGGTGGTTATAGTCAACAAAGAAGCTGAAATTTCTCATAAAAGAAGTAGAGAGGAAGGCAGTTTCACAGCAGAAACTATTCTAGACAAAAGATTCAAGATTCCATACAATAAGAAGAGTAAATTGACTGATGAAGAAAGGGATAAAGCTATTAATGTTGAATATAACAATGGCCATCAAACTGATGATGAGGCCACTTTAATTGTAAATGAAACACTCAAGGAGCTTCAGAATGTCCAACTTGAAGCATAGAAGATAGACACTGTTATGATTGAAAAGAAAACAAATGTTGATATTCCCTCTTCTTCCAAAGAACCTGACAACACAGAGTCAGATATTCAAATCAGGTTCAGACAAATCAGAGAAAAAAATGAACTCAAAAGTGAAGTATATTCCAAGTTTCTTAAAGAAAAGCCTCGGAATAAAGATAGACTCCTCTCAGCTTTTGATTACTCTTAAAACAAATTGGTAATGTCATTTCTGAAGCCCATAGTGGCTGATCCAAAAACAATTGCAGACTACTCAAAGACATACTTGGAAGTTGATGCAGATGCTATCCATGAATTAGACCAAATAGAATTCCACAGTAGCAATACAGAGATGTTGTATTCAAAAATAGTCAACAAGACTATGAATTCTATTAAGCTTGAGAAAACATTGATAAATCTTCAGAATCAAATGAAATTGGATAAAGCATCATTGTATGCCAATGGATTAAGAATCAAAGAATTGGAAGATATAGTACTTGAAGCAGGAGCTGACCCAACAAATATTGAAGGGGCAAAGGCCATAATCAGACAGAAAAATGAAGACATAGCAGCTCTCAGGAGACAACTGAAATTACCTCAAAGTTAAAATCCTCAGGCAAAAGAGATACTTCAACAAAAGACAGAGAATGATGAATTAAAAAAACTTGTTCTAAAGATGACAGCCCAAATAAAGGAAATGGAAAGCCAAATAGAAGCTTTCATGCAAGAAAATGAAAAGAAAGCTCAGCAAGTTTCCATTCCTACAGTTATCCCAACTTTAAGCACAACTATCCCCTCAACATTGGAAGAACATTTGGCACTGCAAGGAGTATTGGCAACTGCAGTGTCAATTACTTCTAAAGATATCTCTACCACCTCTTCATCGACATCACAGATAAACACATTAGGGGAAACAACTGCCATAATCAAGGCTATGGAAGACATGTCCATAAAAGATCAAGAGATAATCAGTTTAAAAAGCACCATCAAAAATCTGGAAACATCCAACAGAGATGCCTTAACCACTTCCAAAGGACATGAACAAAGGGCTAACAGATTACATGAGCAGGTGAAAATTATTTAACAGCAGATAAATCTCACTGAGCAGGTTCCCTACATAAAAAATAATTTATGGACAAAAATCACTGAAGGCATTCACTCACATTGGCCTTCTATTCAGATAATATATGAGAAAAAAGATCTGCTACAAGCTGCCTTTGCAGAAATTGATAAAATAAAGAAGGAACTTGGCAACAAACCCCCACAAGCAATTAAGCTCATATCATTTTTGAATAATAAAAAAGGGAGGAACTGGAAGAATTGAAGATTCCTGACAGGACAGAGGCTATCCTTGAAATTAGAAAGGTCCTAACAAAGAGAAACATTATGAATAATCTGGAAGAAAAATGTGATAATATGAACATATCAATCAGTAAATTCAAGACCAAGTATGACCTGCTGCTAGAAGCAGGACTTCCAGATATTCATGGACTAAATGAAAAATTAATGCCATAGAAGGACTATGACTAGAAAATTAGAGCCCATGCTAAGGAGCAAGCTAAAAAGCCTTTGCCACAAGGGTCTCCAAGTGGCAAAGTAATACTTCAATATTTTGATAATTTTTTCTTTTTGGAGAATGAAATTAAGCACATGTTCATAGTAATACCAAAATTTTCTAAGTACACAGAAGCTGATGAAAGCTATAGAAAATTTAAGAGTATAAAGATCCCCACAGCTCAACAGTGGCAAGAATTCACAAATCTAATGTGAATTTGACAGGTAAAAGAGTAGGAAAATCACATGAAGAAATCACATTTTACTGTTACCTTAGGGTAAAAATTCAGGGTCAAAGTGTATTAGATGTCAAAGAGTATCAGTAAAAAATAATGTTACTGCTGGTTATTTTTCAATTACAGCAGTAAAATAGTGAAAATCAAAGATAAAGAGTATCATGATTGAAAGTGAAAAGGAGGAGTGATCTACAAGCCATCTTCCACGAAATAATGCATCCAATGCCAGCAATGGTCATAGCAAATCATGAAATCATTTTGATTAGGATAATGAGTTCTACATTTCTTTGTAAAAGAGAACAGCTTGCAAACTGTTTTGCTACTATCCCTCTTCTTATGTTATATTTCCTATTTTTCCTTGAAACATTATCTCAAACTTTGAGATATTTTGTAAGCAATTTATTTTTATAAATACTTCATCTTTCAAAGTATTCAGGGTGGAATAAAATTTATCAAGACTACTATAGTCATTTTGCTGGATATATTGAATTTGGTGTGAGTCAATTAGCAAAGCAACAGACTGGAATTGAGATTAAAGACATCCTAACTCAGGATTCTTGTGCTGACCAGATAAGTCTAGTCTTTTTCCTGTTTTCATTTTTTTTCTTTCAAAAGTTTTCATACATTCATTTTAATGTGTTTCTATATTTAATGGTCAACTAGGAGAATTTAGACAGGATTAGTGATAAAAAGCTCCCTGTTTTTTACTAGTTGGCATTATTATGTTTTCTGCTTGATAACCGGACTATAGAATTCTTAAATGCTCTAGGTCCTTGTTTGATCCCCTCCTTCAATCTTCTTTTCTGTAACTTAAGGATTCTTAAGTGATCTTTTATTTAGATTTCACCCATTCCATCAACAAAGCCTAGTCAAGAGCCTTTGAAGGTCATCTACCCCGCCCTTAGTATATTTGCATCTTTAAGTCTTATTTCCTAGCTCTGCTTGCCTAGAAAGTTGACTCCATATCCCAATGGTCTGGTAGATCCCTTTGGTTTACCTTGAAACACTTTTTATTCCCACCACTCTTTCAAAACAAGTCCCATTGTCCATTCATAGCTAGCCTAAAACCCAATTATAAAACAAAGTTAAATATTTAGGAGAGATTCCTCTCCAGAACTCAGGAAGGCTAGATCCTGAATTCTAAAAGAGGTTCTTGGTTACCCCTGGTTTTCTTAACTACAAAAATCCTCATCCCACAACCTGAGAATTACTAGGGTGATAAATTACTGGCGACCATACTGGGGAACTAACCATTCTCCATTTTTAAGTTTAATCTTCAAGGAATATTTTTAACTATGTCTTTTCTACTTTAAGATTGAGTTTAAAGGTTGTGGGTATTTATCCAATAAACATTCTGGCTCCCAAGAAAGTCTATTACACTAGATCCAACCCTGATCCTAATCCTCCAGATATATTAGACAATCCAGACCAGATAGGAAAAAAGAAAAAACAAATTGTTAGTTCTGAGACTGAACTACCCTTGAAAAGAGCTGATTCTTTACCCAAAGAATTAGTAAGCTTATCAGACATTGAATTTGATTTGAAGTTTGAAAAATATTTGTTTAGAACCAAATCTGAATCTGATTTAAAGGAAATTTTTTTAGATCCAGTTTTTACTTCTTATGTGAGTGAAAAACACAAAATTATTTATGTTCCTACTAAATCAGATAAAACTGAAAGTCAAAGTCCAGTGAAAAGGGTAAATGTTACAAAAATTAAAGACATTGAAGAAGCTGTTAAGTTAGCTAATTTTTTGTCTCAATTCAAACTCCCAGTTTCCCAACTATACACCATAGTCTTTACAGCATCAGATTCTACTCTGTATGCAGCCACATCATTTACAGATTCTACTGTCAGTTCACCTCAAGAGCCCATAAGCCCTGATTTGCCTCTACACCATAGAATCATATATTCATCATATCCACAATCCACTGCTAGTTCATCAACTGATCCATTCATCCCTGAGCTGCCCTTGCAGCCTAAAGTAATATATCCATCATTCACTCGGTCCATTACATCCACTACCACTATATCCACTAGCCATACTACTTATTTTTCATCCCCTTTACCAAGCTCTTCAAGTACATTTGCTATTGTAATCAACACTACTACTACTACTACTACTGTTCCTCCCAGTTTGACAAAAATCCAAGCCATGGCAGCCATAAATGCTCCCTTGGTCTTACCACAAAATCTCCATGACATGCCCCAGAACTACCATAAAGACATTCCACTGTTTGATAATTTCTCACAGATCACAGCACAACAACATATAACTAGAATGAATGATTTCTGGGAAATTTATGAAATAGATGAGGTTGATGTCAAAATGAGATTATTTGCACAAAGCTTAACTAGAGAAGCTAAAACATGGTTTAGAAGTTTAGCTGTCGGTAGCATAGCAGACCTAGCTGCATTCCATAGAGCCTTCCTAAATAAATGGGAGAAAAAGAAAAATCCTATGCAAATACTATCTGAGTTTGATGCTGTT
Source organism: Pinus albicaulis (assembly GCA_034641835.2). Classification (NCBI taxonomy): domain Eukaryota; kingdom Viridiplantae; phylum Streptophyta; class Pinopsida; order Pinales; family Pinaceae; genus Pinus; species Pinus albicaulis. The sequence goes on along the minus strand of CM076578.1, from coordinate 502,136,085 downwards.
AAGGAGCCCCTAATGAGTCTGTCCAAGACTTTTGCACCAAATACAACAGTGTTTACAACACCATTCTTGTAGACCTTAAACCCACTCCGTATTTCGTGCTACTCAAATTTCCTGATTGTTTTGATGTAGACATGGCTTACCAACTTAGAGAAAGGGATGCAGATACCTTAGAACAAATGAAAAAAAAACTGTAGGTGTAGAAATCAATATACTTGCTAAGAAATCTAGACTGAGAAACGAAAGAAGGGTTACCATCAAAGAAGAAGCTTCGCATTTAGATGGTAAATTTGATTTCATTACCAAAGCATTAGAAAAAGTAGTTGAGAGACTAGATCAAATCGAAAGGAAACCACAATGGGAGAATCAATCCCAAATCTGGAATCCCAACTACAGGAAAAACAAAAACCCTGGGAAAGGTGAAGAACCTTCCCTAGATCAGAATATAAGAACCCCATTCAAAGAAAAATTTGCAGAAAGTTCAAAAAACAATGTTGAGGAGGAGGAAGACATCAACATAGTTATGGGGATTGATGAAAACAATACCATTTTCCTCACTCAGGAGGACTAGGAACTCTTTGAGCTTCAACAATTCAAAGTAGAATCTGGAGAATCCTTCGATTATAAACAAGGTTATGATTTTGCAATTAATGAAATTCACAGTCAATAGAACCTTAGGAGTAAGAAAACCAATGAGCCCACCATAAAGAATAATGCTCCAACCCAACAAGAACAAAACAAAAAGAAGACTGAGGCTCCTAAAAGAAATTTTTTGCAGATTCTTCCTAGAGAGAATAAACAAAGTTCGAACCCACCCAGTCCTAAAAAGCAGCAAAGCCCAAATATTGTAGATATTATTGACGAGGTGGCTCAATCTTCCAAAGATGCTCCAAAAACTAAAACCACCAATTCAACAATAGTCAATGAGCCAAGAAAGAATCCAGCCAACCCAAATCCTAAATCTTCTGTTGAGAATCCTAAATCTGATAAAAATTCTGCCAACCCTCAAAATATTCTTGGAAAAATGATTAAAGATAGAAGAAACCAAGAAACTCAAACATAAGACAAGATAAAATCTCAAACCAAAGGTAAAACTGTAGATACACAAGAAAAATCATCAGAAACCACAGTTCCAAAAGACGAAGTAATTCAAGCCATCAAATCTTAGACAACATTTAACATGCAATCTGAAATATCCAAGTTAAAGATAATTGTTCCATTAGTTGAATTAGCTAAAAATTACTTGTATAGATCTATGATTTTTGAAGCATTGAATGTGAATGAAAATGAAGATACAATTAACATGAGTGATGATAGGCCTGAATTAATATTTGGTCCCAATGTAGATGGAAAGCATTCAAATGGGTCAGTACCTCCATTTTATAAGTGTTACTGTACATGATCAAATATTGCACAATGCTATGCTAGATACTGGAGCTTCCCACAACCTAATGCGTAGAGCTATAATGGAAACCCTGAATCTAGACATAACCAAACCATATAAGGACCTGTTCTAATTTGACTCATCCAAAGTCTAATGTATTGGTTTGATTAAAGATCTGTGTGTAAACCTTGTCCAATATCCTGGTAAAAGCATGATCATGGATGTTGTAGTAGCTGACATCCCGCCAAAGTATGGCATGCTTCTTTCTCGCTCATGGGGAGCAAAGTTGCAGGGATCTCTACAACTTGACATGAGTTATGCCACTATCTCGGTATTTGGACAACCCAAAAAGCTTTACAGAGAAACCTTGATGAAATTCATGATCAGTACTGCTGACAAACCTACCAATTATCCAATCTATTCCACTCCTACTGATCTTGATTCCTTTATTCTCAGTAACTCTGATCAGAATGAAAATCCAACTGAACTCACTGATAAGAAACTCAAAATAATGGATGATTATATTGGTCATGAGGCTTTATAGCATTTAGATTTTGACGGATTTGTTAATAAATTTGGAGCTGGAGTAGGTGTGTGGATTACAATTATTGAAACAAGCCATTCTGAAGGACATGCCTTTAGATTGAACTTCGAATGCACCAATAACATGGCTGAATATGAAGCTTTAATCTTAGGTTTGCAAATTGTTAGAGAAATGGGAGGAAAAAGAATAATAGTCATGGGAGATTCTGAATTAGCTATCAAACAAATAAACGTTGAATACTCTGTTCATAACCCCAGACTTGCAAGATACAGAGAAACAATATTGGATTTGCTTGATGATTTGTTAGAATCAAAGTTTGCTATCATCCCTAGAAAACATAACATACAAGGCCATTGTTTAGCAACCTTTGCCAGCAGTTGTAAATTTCCATTTTCTCCATTACAAAAATACACTGCTGAAATCAAACATAGGCCTATTGTTCCAGATAATGTGAAATATAGGAAAATTTTCTCAGAAGATGAGCAAATTTATCACTTTTTGAACAATGAGCAAGAATTTCAACATTGCCAAATCGATAATGACTGTAACATAGATTCACCTAGGGATATAGATTCAAATTGTTGTCAAATAGATGATTTAGATAATTTAGATGTACATAATTTTGATAGGCCTACTATATTTACTCAGAGTGACATAGATGAAATGGAAAAAGTAGATATAGAGGAATTGATAGAAGATGAAACAGATTTGATTGATTTAAAGAATAACATTTTACCAAGAGGTTTAACTCCCCTAGAAGACTTATTTGATTCCAATGATGTGCCCAAAAGGCCAAAAACGGAACCAGTTAAATCTGATATAGAAGAGTATAACTTAGGGACAGATGAAAAACCAAAAATGATCAAATTATCAAAATCCTTATCATCAGAAGAAAAGGTTAAATACATAGAACTTTTGAAAGAATATCAGGATGTCTTTGCATGGGGTTACGAAGATCTGAAAACTTACAACAAAGACATAGTTCAACATAAAATTCCTTTGAAAGAAAATCAAAAACCTTTTCAACAAAAACTCAGAAGGATTAATCCAGTTTTGTTACCTTTAATCGAAAAAGAAGTTAAAAGAATGTTTGATGTACAAATAATTGCACCAGTTAGATATTTTTAATGGGTATCTAATTTAGAGCCCACCAGAAAGAAAACAAGAGAAATTCAACTATGCATAGACTTTAGAAATCTTAATAAAGCATCCTTGAAGGACAATTACCCCTTGCCAAAAATGGATCATATTTTGCAGAGGGTGGCAGGTTCTTCAAGAATTTATTTACTAGATGGTTTCTCTGGTTACAATCAAATTCTAGTTCATAAAGATGACCAAACTAAAACTGCATTTACTACTCCATGGGGCACTTTCATGTACATGAAAATTCCTTTTGGGTTAAAAAATGCAGGAGCTACATTTCAAATGGCCATGGATATTGCTTTTGCCAAGGAGATCCATGAATTTTTAGTTATTTATCTTGATGATATTACTGTTTTTTCAAAAACAAATAATGAACACTTAGATCACCTGAGACAAGTTTTTATCAAATGTAGAAAATATGGTATATCTCTTAATCCTAAAAAGACTCTTTTTGGACTGAAAGAAGGAAAACTGTTAGGTCACATCATCTCAAAAGAAGGCATTAGAATAGACCCTGCAAGAATTGAAGCCATTTTAAACATTCAACCACCAAGGAACATAAAAGAACTCCAAGCATTCTTGGGTAAAATCAATTTTTTAAGAAGATTCATCTCTAATCTAGATGAAATTATAAAAGATCTTAACAATATGCTTAAAAAGGACTCCTCAATAAAATGGACAATAAAGGCCAAACAATCTTTCGAATCTATCAAACAGGCCTTAACAAAAGCACCAGTCCTTATTAGCCCAGATTATACAAAAGATTTCATAATCTTTTCCTTTGCATCCGAACACACCATAGCTGCAGTCCTTTTGCAGAAAAATGATCAAGGTTTTGAACAGCCAATTGCATTCTTTAGTAAAGCCCTCAGAGATGCACCACTGAAATACAATATAATGGAAAAACAGGCTTTGGCTCTGGTTAAAGCCATCAAGGATTTCAGAGTGTATATACTTCATTCACACATCATCGCATATGCCCCTAATGCAATAGTTAAAGATATTTTGACACAAGATGGACCAAATAGTAGGAGAGGAAAGTGGATAGCCACAATCCTTGAGTACGATCTGGAAATCAAACCAAATAAATTCATTAAAGGACAGGGTTTAGCCAGACTGATGGTTGAATCAAATTGCAATGTATTAGATATTAATTTCATTGCACAAATAGATGACCAGGAGGAGATGGCGACTCCATTGATCAGTAAGGCCTATCTAGACTCACCATGGTACTCTGATATTATCTTTGTACTAACAAATTTACAAACTCCTCTTGAGCTAACTAAAACCAAGGCAAGATTCATCAAATAGAAAGCAATGAGGTTTTGTATCTTAAACAATGCACTTTATTGGAAAGAAAGTACTGGGATTTTACTAAATTGTTTATTAAAATCTGAGACTGACAAAATTCTTGAGGAATTTCATGCAGGTGACTGTGGAGGCCACCTATATTGGAAGAGTACAGTAGACAAAGTACTAAGAGCTGGTTTTTATTGGCCAACTTTATTTTCTGATGTTAAAAAGTTTGTTACCTCTTGCCACAAATGCCAAATTTTTGAAGGTAAAAAGAAACTTTTGCCTTTACCTCTAAAACCTATATCCACTGAAAAACCATTTCAACTATGGGGGTTAGACTTCATAGGTGAAATCCATCCTCCTTCTTCAGGTCAACATAAATGGATTTTAACTACTACAGATTACTTTACCAAGTGGATAGAAGCCATTCCCACTAGGCAAGCCACTGATTCAGATATAATCTCATTTATAGAAAGTAACGTTTTATCAAGATTTGGATTCCCACATAAGATCATTACTGACAATGCAGCAGCATTCAAATCCAAGAAAATGATTTCTTTCTGCCATAAATACCATATTACTTTAAGTCATTCTACAACATATTATCCCCAAGGTAATGGTTTGGCTGAATCATCAAATAAAAGTTTAATCAACATCATCAAAAAACTACTCCAAGACAATAAGAAGACATGGAACAAAAAGCTGGTCTATGCCCTTTTCACTGATAGACTTACCACAAAAAATTCTATAGGAACTTCACCTTATCAGATTTTTTATGGTACAGAGGCAGTTTTCCCTTCTTCCTTGGGTGTCCCAGTCATGAATATTATCCAGGAATCACAGGTGGAAACAAATGATATTCAAAGAAGAATCAATGAAACCATACATCTCCAACAAACTAGAGAGGAAGTTTATGAAAGATCACAAGTTTTACATGACAAAATCAAAAAGATTTTTGATAAAAGGGTTAAAGAAGATGATTTTTTCATAGGAGATCAAGTTTTGAGATGGGATTCACGAAGAGAGGATAAAGGCAAACATGGAAAGTTTGACTTTCTATGGCAAGGACCCTATGTGATATATGGATGGAACTGAACTTCAAGAAGGACCAGTGAATGGTAGGATGTTGAAACACTACTATTCTTCAGAGTCACTCAAAATTTAGATTGATTTACTTTATCATTGTAAATATTCATTGCAAGTGTGTAGATTGGATTGGAGATTTTATCTAAAAAGTTGAAGCCCAAAGAGAAGGCCCTAAGCTTTGCAGTATAAGATGTCATAAATATGAATTGTTGCAGAAAAAAGAAGACAATTACAGGATCATCAGAGGTCAATGGATAAGGCTACTGATCTCAAAGTTCTTGACATTTCACAAGGAAATGCCATCCCCAAGTGAAGCCGATGTTAGCAACCTATAAATATAGGATTCATAATTTTGACTTGACTGATGGTAATCTTGTAAATCTGTACAAACTTTGCTTTCTGCAAGTTGTATTCACATATTTTGTTTAAAAAAAAAAAAAAAAATCAAAAGATCAAAAAGAGGGTAAAAAGTCCTAAAAGAACAATCAAAGGACTTAGAAAAAATAATAGACCCCAAAAGAAAAAGATGAATAAAACATGAAAGTGTGCAAGTATAAATGCCACTACTTTTACCTTTTGTAGTTGATTATGGCAGAGTGTCAATAAATGCCATAATCTGTGATGAGTTGAACAATTTAATCTTGACTTGTCAATTTTCAATTTTAAATGTTTTAGATAGAGAATAAAGAATTTTCATATAGTTTAATCATGACAATTCAGTAGTTAGGTAGAGAATAAGTGAATCCAACAGTTTAATTTGGATTCCAGGATGAAATAAGTGTAGAATTAGATAGTTTATTTGCTTTCAAGAAAAATAAATGTTGTAAAGGTTGCTAGCTCAAATGCACCTCATCAAAATGGAAGAAAAAATGTTAGGATGTTAATTTGGGTAGGTAGAAGAAGGTGAGAAGCATCAATGTAAATATTATTCACCAGGGCTCCAAATAACTAACTTCCCCTCCCCATAGTTATTTATCATTCTAAGCTATCAGTCAGAAAGGCTCAAGGCATTTCCTTGACTTTTGTTGGGACCGGACCCAAGGCTCTATGGCTGATAAGTGGAAATGTTAAATGTCTATATTAATCCCTCAAAATCACATCATTACTCCATTTCATGCATTCATTCCCCTAAATAATCTTAAGTAAAACCTCTTTTTACTTAAGGTACTATAATTCCCATTTAACTAATTTTCTTCATCACATGAGAACATTAAACCCTCAAATTTACATTTTATCATAAGTTAAAGTGATAAGGTTAGTATGGTGCAAATTTTCCTTTTAAACATAACTTTACTTGGTTATTTTATGTATTTTGAGTATACCTTGTCCCCTTTTCATATTAATTTTAACTTATATATTAACTCCTTATAGAAATAACATTTTCCTATATTATATAACTCCCTTTTATATAATAGCCCCAAAAACCCATTTATTATAACTTTAGCCAAAGTTATTAATTCCCACATGTTTAAATAAAATACCCACTTTACAACCCCTTTGGCTAAATATATCGTTATATAAATATCTTGCCCCTATGATAATTAAATCACTACGATTTAATTTACTATATAATAAAAATATATGAAAAAACCTTTAAACATTTTTAACTATATGTTTAAAACAAAAAATAGTAAAAATATCGAAGTTTTGTTTAAACTAAACTTCAAATAAAACCCTATCTCCTTTGCTTATTTTCCCTTGTTCGACTCCCTAACCTAAGGTTAAGCTATAACCCTTTGTTAAATCCCCGATACATATCCCATACCCCAATTATTAACCTTGGTTAAATCCCTTTCTAAAACCCCTCCCGATCACTTTTTTCATTGGAAAAAGTTTGTTTTGTATATAAAACTCAATAAAATTCTTTTTCCCATCGGGCTCAATCCTAACCCTCCGATCTTCAAAACTCATTTAAATCCAATGGCTCTTGTTTAGCGCGATAATTCTATTGCATAAACTTACCCTTCCCATCGCGTTAAATGTCAACTGTTGGATCTTCATCAAACCTTAAGATCCGACGATCCGCAGTCAACCGATATCTCCATCTCCAGTCCCCGCCACTGCCCATCGCGCTTGATGACCACCGTTGATCTTCCGCCCATCAGATCAACGGTAAAAAAATTGATGCCCTAGACCCAGAACACTTTCCTTGCACCTTTTATTTTAATCTTGACCCTTCGCTTTTGAAATCCAGATCCGATGGCCGATATCCTATATCGCGCAACTTAAGTGCCCGACCAAAGTTTTGTAAAAGTCACGCGATATGGGTTGTTTTCCCAAACCGCCCTGTGTTGACGTGTCATGATTTAACTGGATCACATGCAAAAAGTGCTTTTCCACTTACCACCTTAAAGTCGCGCGATAAACTGCCCAGCCCAATACAAAACCGCTCCTGCCATACCTGCAATTAATGCATTTAAACTATGATTCGACCTTTGGTTTAATGTATTAAAACTTATGGTTTTCATCGAATTTTCACCTATTTGCGCCTGATAACCTTTGAGAAACTTAAGTGCTCGACCTATGTTTTATAAAAGTTACGCGATATGGGTTGTTTTCCCAAATCGCCCCTTGCCGACGTGTCTAAATATAATTGGATCGCATGCAAAAAGCTAAATTCCGCTTACCACCTCATAGCTGCGCGAAAACCACTTAAGCTAAATCCAAAACTGCTCCCGCCCAACCTGCAATTAATGTGATTGAACTATGATTTGACTTGTGGTTTAATACATTAAAACTTAATGTTTTTTCATCACATTTCACCTATTTGCCAGTAAACCATTGAGAAACCTCCGCAGAGCCATATTTTCATCGCATTTCACTGGTTTTCACCATTTTCAAAGCCGATTCTAAACCAATTGCCATTTGAGCGACCGTTTCAATGTAAAATTCATTCACAGAGAGCCTCCATAACCTCTGACAGTCCAATGTACCAGAATTGAAGACTGTGAGCAGAATTCCAACCTTCATTGACAACAAATATACCTGTCACAGGTATTTTTCACCCTTTTCGACTTGCAAAATCCTTCAATTCAAGGGAAATTCACCATTAAAAACTGCCATTTCCTTCAATTTAGTTGAATTATCCATATAAACAATCCTAAAACGTCCAAAATACAGTGGAAACTCTGTCAAATTTTCTCTAGAATCCTTCCTCTCCATTTTTAGCAGGTTTTAGCCACTCCCTGATCATTTTCTTGTAAAATTTGTAAGCCATGCTCGTGCGTTAAAAATCCTTTCTTATCATCACGAAACTGCTCGAGTCCAATTTTGCTTAAAAAATTCTTCAAAAACCCTTGTTTCCAAAAGAGATCTTAGCAAACAGTTTAAACTTGCTTTTGTTCGGCTAAAATGACTAGAAGCAAGCTAACCCCCCAAATACGGGAGGCCCAAAACCTCGAGAATATACTTAAAAAGCCTCAACTAAAGATATCTGACTGAAGGCCTTTTAAACTTGACGAGCCCATTTGCCTGCTAACTGAGTCTGCGAAGTTGTTAGACCTATCAACCTCCGAGTAACTTCACAAGAAAGTAGTTCTCTAGTGATTTTGATTATAGAATTTTTGACCTTAGAGTGGAGTTCAACCTACTAGATTTCTATTCTAGAAGATTGATTCCCTACAGTAAAAAGAGTAAATTGACTGATGAAGAAAGGGATAAAGCTATTAATGTTGAGGATAACAATGACCATCAAATTGATGATGAGACCACCTTAATTGTAAATGAAACACTCAAAGAGCTTCAAAACGTCCAATTTGAAACACAGAAGAAAGACACTGTTATGATTGAAAAGCAAACAAATGTTGATATTCCTTCTTCTTCCAAGGAACCTGACAACACAGAGTCAGATATTCAAATCAGGTTTAGACAAATCAGAGAAAGAAATGAAGAACTCAAAAATGAAGTATATTCTAAGTTTCTTAAAGAAAATCCTGGGAATAAAGATAGACTCCTCTTAGCTTTTGATTATTCTTCAAGCAAATTGATAATGTCATTTCTGAAGCCCACAGTGGCTGATCCAAAAACAATTGCAGACTACTCAAAGACAGACTTGGAAGTGGATGTAGATGTTGTCCATGAATTGGACCAAATAGAATTCCACAGGAGCAATACAAAGATGCTGTATTCCAAAATAGTCAACAAGACTATGAATTCTATTAAGCTTGAAAAAACACTGATAAATCTTCAGAATCAAATGAAATTGGATAAAGCATTATTGTATGCCAATGGCTTAAGAATCAAAGCATTGGAAGATATAGTGATTGAAGCAGGAGCTGACCCAGAAAACATTGAAGGGGCAAAGGCCATAATTAGACAGAAAAATGAAGACATAGTAGCTCTCAAGAGACAACTGAATTTGCCTCAAAGTGAACATCCTCAGGCAAAGGAGATCCTTCAACAAAAGACAGAGAATGATGAATTAAGTCAGCTTGTTCTAAAGATGACAGCCGAAATAAAGGAAATGGAAAGCCAAATAGAAGCTTTCATGCAAGAAAATGAAAATTTGAAGAAAACTCAGCAAGTTATCATTCCTACAGTTATCCCAACTATAAGCACAACTATCCCCTCAACATTGGCAGAACATTTGGCACCGCAAGGAGTATTGGCAACTGCAGTGTCAATTACTTCTAAAAACATCTCTGCCACTTCTTCATCAACATCACAGATAAATACAACAGGAGAAACAACTGCCATAATCAAGGCTATGGAAGGCATGTTCATAAAAGTTAAAGAGATAATCAGTTTAGAAGGCACCATAAAAAATCTGGAAGCATCCAACAGAGATGCCTTAATCACTTTCAAAAGACATGAACAGAGAGCCAACAGATTACGGGAATAGGTGAAAATTCTTCAACAGCAGGTAAATCTCAATGAGCAAGTTGCCTACATCAAAAATTATTTGTGGACAAAAATCACTGAAGGCATTCACTCACAATGGCCTTCTATTCAGATAATATATGAACAAAAATATCTGCTACAAGTTGCCCTAGCAGAAATTGACAAAACAAAGAAGGAACTGGACAACAAACCACCACAAGCAATTCAACTCATAACATTCTTGAACAGTAAAAACAGGGAAGAATTAGAAGATTTGAAAATTCCAGACAGGACAGAAACCATCCTTCAAATTAAAAAGGTCCTTAATAAGAAAAACATGATGAATAATTTAGAAGACAGGTGCAAAGATATGAAATTGGCTATTACGAGATTTGAGGTCAAATACACAGTATTGTCACAAGCAGGTTGACCAGATATCCATGCATTGAATGAAAAATTAATGCCACAGAAGGACTATGACTAGAAGATTAGAGCTGATGCTAAGGAGCAGGCTGACAAGCTTTTGCCACAAGGGTCTCCAAGTGGCAAAGTAATACTTCAATATTTTGAGAATTTGTTCTTTTTGGAGAATGAAATTAAGCACGTGTTCATAGTAAAGCCAAACTTTTCTAAATACACAGAAGCTGATGAAAGCTATATAAAATTGAAGAGTATAAAGATCCCCACAGTTCAACAGTGGCAAGAATTCACAGATCTGATGTGAATTTGACAGGTAAAAGAGCAGGAAAATCACATGAAGAAATCATATTTCACTGTTACCTTAGGGTAAAAATTCAGGGTCAAAGTGTATCAGATGTCAAAGAGTATCAGATGTCAAAGAGTATCAATAAGAAAGAATGTTACTGTTGGTTATTTTTCAATTACAGCAGTAAAATAGTGAAAATCAAAGATAAAGAGTATCAGGATTGAAAGTGAAAAGGAGGAGTGATCTACAAGTCATCTTCCACGAGATAATGCATCCAATGCCAGCAATGCTCCCAGCACATCATGAAATCAGTTTGATTAGGATAATCAGTTCTATATTTTCTTGTAAAAGAGAACAGCTTGCAAACTGTTTTGCTGATGTCCCTCTTCTTATGGTATATTTCCTATTTTTCCTTGAAACATTATCTCAAACTTTGAGATATTTTGTAAGCAATTTATTTGTATAAATACTTCATCTTTCAAAGTATTCAGTGTGGAATAAAATTTATCAAGACTACTATAGTCATTTTGCTGGATATATTGAAGTTGGTGTTAGTTAATCAGTAAAGCATCAGACTGGAATTGAGATTAAAGACATCATAACTCAGGATTCTTGCGCTGACCAGATAAGTTTAGTTTTTTTTCTGTTTTCATTGTGTTATCTTTCAAAAGTTCCCATACATTCATTTTAATGTGTTTCCGTCTTAAATGATTAACTAGGAAGGTTTAAATAGGATTAGTTATAAAAAGCTCCCTGTTTTTTACTAGTTGCTCATGATTATGTTTTCTGCTTGATAACCGGACTATAGAATTCTTAACTGCTCTTAAGTCTCTGTTTGATCCCCTCCTTCAATCTTCATTTCTGTAACTTAAGGATTCTTAATTGCTCTTTTGTTCAGATTTCACCCATTCCATCAAAAAAGCCTATTCAAAAGCCTTTGAAGGTCATCTACCCTGCCCTTAGTACATTTGCATCTTTAAGTCTTATTTCCTAGCTCTGTTTGCCTAGAAAGTTGACTCCATCGCCCAATGGTTTGGTAGATCAATCTGTGGTTTACCTTGAAACACTTTTTATTACCACCACACTTTCAAAACAAGTCCCACTGTCCACTCATAGCTAGCCTAAAATCAAATTATAAATCAAAGGTAAATCTTTAGGAGAGATCCCTCTCCGGAACTCAGGAATGCTAGATCTTGAATTCTAAAAGAGGTTCTTGGTTACCCCTGGTTTTCTTGACTACAAAAATCCTCATCCCACAACCTGAGAATTACTAGGGTGATAACATATGTCACTAAACTTATGCAAGAGTGTGAGATCAATGACAGAGGCTAGCATTGCCTCTCCTGCACATTGATCTCAGTCCTTTCAATGACCCTTTCCTTTGCTGTCCAAATACCTCGTTTACGCACTGTCAATACAGCTTTTCTGCACTGTATTGTAGACCCTCTTCTAAGCTGTGGTAGCCTTCGGCCTACTTGAAATATGCAAAGGTTATTATACACAAAACGAAGATATAATAAATCCTTCCTTCTTCGCTGGACTCCTCTTCTTCGCACCAAAATGCAGACTAAAATCCGAACTAAGATCTCAGACTTGTCCGAACTCTTTTTTTTTTTTTTACCAAATGAGGCCGCAGTTCAGTGTATTTATAGGGACTGGCTCCCTCTACCTGGGCCGACATGATCTATTGCTATTAGGACAACTTAACAAGGAGTGTCTTCAACATATTTGAGCTGACTGCTTCCAGCATCTTCTAGAACATTTAGAGAAGGTCTTGGAGCATACAAATTACATCAATATTTGTCCTTCACAAGTGTAAGACTTCTTCATATACATGACTCTTAATTATATATATTTATGACAAGATGACAAACCCCTAAAGACATCAAGAAGATGTCTTTGACCTATAATAAAAAATCCTTGTTCATGAAACCCCTGAAGCAAGTATTTACAAAATAAATTTTATTATCTTTGTCTTCTTCATTACATAAATTCATAATTACATGTCACTATGAAGACCGAACCTAGTTACACTTTCCAACACTCCCTCTTATTTAGGGAGGTATTCATAATGGTACATGGTCACTCTCAATCTAAAAAATCTCATAAGAAGAATCCGATTCGTAATCCCATTTGTATAGCATCATATCAACCCGCATTGTCATAGTGCAAGGCCTTGATTAAAAATCCATCTCCCCATGAGACCATGAGCTACAATGCTGGCGAGACCAATGATGAGTAGACACCCTCATCACTGTCTCTCTTGGTTCATATCCCACTCGGGTTCATTCTAGATATGTCCACGAAGACTGTTCTTGCTGTTGGATTCCCAGTCCTCAAAGAATATCCGTCTTTCCATGACTACTCTTTCCTTGGATGCCCTAATACATCCCCAAAAGAGTATCAGATGCCAGATGATTACCCAATCCTGCATTCTGTCTTCCAGGTGAAGACCAAAATGATGTGTCTATCTTTACCTCTCAACTAGGGAGGACATATTCCACAAAGGAATGTGCTCATTCCTATACAAGGAGTGTACCTAAGCTCCCTCTTGGCTTAAGAATTACTGAGTTTCTTCTAAGTAAAAAACTTATTACCAGGCTCCCTCTTAATCAAGAACATGCAGCAGCAATGATGAAAACACCTAGCTGCTCATGAACAACTCCTTTCTTCGATGTCATGAATTTCTTTGTTGTTGAGGAGTCTTCATCTTTGGGATCTCTCCATAGGGCACAAATCATCCATCACTTTCATCCAAGAGTCATGTCTTCTATCAGGAATTGATCCATCAATCTTCTCATCTGGTCTAGCTTCATGTTTGCTGCTTTCCTTCGAACCATATTTCTTCTAAGGATATTTCATCCTTCCAATTGGTTGTCAACGTGTGGAAGACATATACTTCCCTTTGGTAGTTTTGCATATGATTATCAGATATTATTTAATTATAAATATGAACCTTTAAATCAAAAAGTTACCTTAGCGATGATCTTTCACCATGACATCTTTTGTAGCCATCGACATCCTTCGTTACAGATTGACACATCTCCTAAAGGTATGTGTTGTCAAGGGTCTCCATCTTTTCTAGACTTCTATTAGAGTCTGCATATCTTCCCAGGAGATTTTCTAGTCAAGTCTTCTTGGCTTCCTTTGATGTTGATTGCTTCTTTCCATGGTTGTACTTCCCATGACCTGTTCCTTTTTCTTTCTCCACACAATTTTATTTTATTCCCAGGAACTTCCACTGTGCAGTTCCTTGTAACGTACAATCACCTCATATTCCATATGAGGACATATTATGTTGATTTCATCTAGTGTAGATCATGCCTTTTGGCAACCTGTGCATCAGAAGAGTTTTTGCTTTCTATTTTGATCATACTTCTAAAGATAGAAGTATATTACTTGCAACCACATGACATGACTTCATAACATCCAATGTCGACATATATATACATGTACCTCATTCTTTTCCTTTTGAGTCATCCTGCAACTGGTTTCCTTAGAATGAAGAATTTCATTCCCTTGACCTACTTCATCAATATGTCATCATATCCTAATCCCAAAATTCTACAAGTTAGAATTCTCTATGAAACCTTTTGCTTTCTTTCTAGCCAGTGAATCCATAGAGGATTCCATTAGAAAAATGTCAGCACCTATTTCCATATGACTAATGAATGATGAACCTTGATATATATAACTGCCTTTTATAAATATTATTTCCAGTGAGGTTCCCAGGAGCCACTATTTATCTCATAGCATAGATAAATGTTTTCAGACATCCTCCAATGACAAGTACTCCTACTTTTCATGCTCCTACCATGATGCTAATTTTGAAATGATGCATCTGTCTAATATACAATGCTTCCTATCATACTATCTTACAACTGACCGATACCTCTTGAAGAGAAAGATGATCTCGATCATAGTAGAGATCTTTCACTTCTTCCATTTTTCCGGCGACATGGGCTTCTTCCTTTTTGCTCTTGTGCTCATTGGATTTGAGACAATCCTTCTAATAGTGCCCAAGTTCATTACATCCATAGCATCGTATCTTATCCATGTTTCTTCTTTTCTTATGAGGACCAAACTTACCAAATCTTCCCTTTCTCCTTGATATGGCAACATAGGCTTGATTCTCTTCATTTGATCCTATATCAATCTTTAAATTTTTAACCTCGTCTCTTCTAAGTTCTAACTCACATAGAGACCATAGATCCTGGAATGGTGTTACTTCTTTCTTCCCATAGAGACTTGAAGTGAAGTTTTCCCATCCCTCCGGTAGAGCATTCAACACCACTGTAGTCATTTCTCTATCAGACATTACTTCTCCCAGTTCCTGCAGTTGATCTAACATTTCAGAAATCTTCATAAAATATGAAGTGATTCCTTCCTCTCTTGACAACTTCAACTTGTATAGTTCTTGTCTTAGAGATATAACTTCCCCTGCAGTAATCACGGAGAACAACTCCACCAATTTGAAATATATTTCTTTTGAAGATTCTAGTTTTGATACATAGGGAATGATAGAGTCCTTTATGGATTCTATAAGAATCCTTTGGGCTCTTATGTCTCCCTTCATTTATTTTGCATGAACTTGAGTATCTTCTTTTGAAGGTTTAGTTACCGACCCTTTGATATAGTCCATGACTTCATTCTCAATAAGATTTAGATCTGTCCTTTTCTTCCATGCCAGAAAGCTTCAAACCCCAACTAGTTTGTTGCTTTCTTTGCAAAAAGACATTTTGACAGATACAAATGAAGTCATAAAGATAGTTACCTAAGTAGATGCTTTTCTTCTTCTACCAGCTTCCTTGCTGATGATGATGTAGATAGTAGCAAGAGCTCCCTCTTAGATTGACTTCTTCAAGAG